>OX381707.1:83635551-83851405 GCA_947462335.1 Harmothoe impar | reverse complement strand
TTTCTCTGCAGGGCCGTTTTCTCTCTGTGGCCGTAATCCCTAACTATTCACAAAAGTGAGTTGATTTAACCCCTCCGGGTTTAATCGATAGTCAACTACAGGCTCTACTGCCAACACTAATGGTACAGATGCCTAACACAGTTACATATTTCATATCTGTGTCAGTTTAGTACAACACGTTGGGTACCAGGGACATAAAACTCTCATGAATCAGGGGCGGCGGAACTGGGGGGCAGGGGGGCACATGCCCCCCCGACTTTTATGCTGGGGGGGGGGCAAGACTATGTTTTTGACCCCCCAACTTTTTTCAGAATTATATAAGGTTTCAGGGTTGCCTCACTGTACCATTATGTTTGAATCAAATAGAGAATTCAATTGTGTCATTAGATCTTGCCAAAACACACCATTTGACTTTTGGAATTTCAATTTTTTCTTCGGAAATCATTGAAATACCATAGACTATTGGGGTATCATAGCAATTTCTGCAATCTTGTGAGACCTTGGTTCCACTTTCGTATTGTAGCCTATTCCCCGGAAGCTATGGTGTGTGAGTGTCTGATCACTGCCTAAGTCTCACGATAAATGGCGAGCACAGAAGTAACATGGCTGCCCATACGGAGAAACCCGAGTCATCGCTATATTCAATACATCAATGAGTACTTCTTCGGCATAGGAAAGAGGTTGGCGGAGGTGCTGCCACCTGTTGATCCACACGCTAACTACATTGCCCCTGATACGGTACCAGCATATTAGACAGATCTGCTGCACCCTCTTAGCTATTTAGATACAGTTAGACTAGTTAAAGCTGGGCCGTTAGGGAATAAGTTCAGCATTTTCTATACATGGACTAGAATAACAGTTCTACCAGAGGGCAGCAGTGTTTGGACAGGGGACCATGAGCATTGTCCAGCTACAACATATTCACCCTATCTTGTGCCTGTAAGAGCTGAGCTCCCAGTCATTAAGAGTCCTCTTGTGAATAAAAACTGAACTATATCCAAAAGTGCTTTTGGCCTCACTTCAACCATGACGGTCAAGCTTTAAATCTATTGCAATAAATAAGCCTTCTAGTATTAAGCATATGAAGAGTCACATTATCAAGGATGTCATTACGTCCATCCCTAATGTGTATGTCTAGCGAAATCACACTTCCCCTCTGCATGGAAGGCTGCACTGAAAAAATACATGAGGACCCAGCTTTTCTGCCCTCGCTATCCACAAATTCAAGTACCCGTGAACTTTTATTTTTTGCCACCTCCGCAAAAATGTATACCCGAGAATAGACTATAACTACATTCACAGTAATCACATCTTATAGCAGTAACTGAACACATGAATTTCAACATATGACATTTTATTGATTTTGATACATCATGAACTTCCCTAATTACAACTCTCATCTGCTAGGGTTTATATGTGGCATATTACTGAAAGACTTCATATGTACTGAGATAACTTCAAATACAAATGGTTCAACTACAACAACTCCCCAGATCAACCTCTGGGCTTCAACTTAGTAACTGTTTAATGTTCTGCCCTTGAGCGTTGCCCAGATTACTACCGTAAATTCCTGTGTATAGCCCGCCAAACCATCAGTGTGTGTACTACAAAATCCCAAAAGTATAGGTGCGGGTAATACAAGGGTTTTTGCCAGTATAGAACAGTACTGAAACCACAATTTTCAGACCTCTGGTGCGGGTTATACAGTTCTCTCAGAGTCGGGGTGCAGGTTATACGCGAGATGCATTGGTGACTGTTGTGGACACTACCTCTTTGTAGTGTCTATATAGTGGCATCTGAGAGACTATAAGGCTGTGTCTCACCAACTTGGGCCAATGTTTTCATCTATGATCGGGTGCCGTCTATGATCGAGTGCCGTCAATGACCGGGTAGCAAGGAAACCTCTATGTACGGGCCCCTTTAGGTGAATTGTCTTATGTTTTTCCAGAACAATATTTCCATAAACTTTTTTGATCCCCTAACATATCACAGGATTAAAAAAAAAAGATAAAATCCTGAAGAAGAGTTATGAATTAACTCGAAACGTCAATATCTATTCAACGCTATACCAACAGCTCCACAGTTTTACTTGTACAACATCAGCAATAAAACATCCAGCTATAAAGTACTCGACTGCGTCTGGTTTTTTGTGTTTAAAACCCTATGAAGATAAAATCCTACTCTTTTATTTGGCCGGTCATAGACGACACCCGGTCATAGACGGCACCCGGTCATAGACGGTACCCGGTCATAGCAGAAAACATTGGCCCAGCTTGGTGAGACACAGCCATAATCACATCCCTTCCCCCATATGTTGGGGGGATCCTTCTGCGGTACCTCACCAAAATTTATAGCATTACAGCACCCAGCGTGCCTGAACTGCTTGCACCAAGAAGCCTAGTGCCGGTGATGTCGCTCGGTTACAGAGATCGAGATGGGGCCAGCTTGTGCTGCTCTAGTCGTCCATGTCGTCCTCCAGGTGGCGAGCGTCGTGCTGTGAGAGGTGACGTAGATACGTCCTGACGTCCTTGGTGATTGACGTCAGCTGGTGGTCCTGCTGCAGCTCCACCAGCACCCAGGCTAACAGCATGTAGACAAGATTGCCCCAGCTCCTCCTTGGGCGAGCTCTGAGCATCATCGCTGGAATCTGAGCCCGGGGGGGCCACTCCCCGTCTTTTCTATAGGAACTATGTGTGAACATTACCTCAAATTTAGGACCCTTATCACGGGAGCTAATTCAGCAAAATAGCACCCTTTTCAGGGGAAACTGAACAAAATTGCATACTCTAATCGAGAGGCACTGAGGAGAAATACCCTTATGAAGTATGATTTTTTTTTAAGTCTTTAATTTCGAAAAAAGCTGGATTAATCTGCCAACTAACAGTTTCAGCCTTAAAATGTACCCCTTTTCCTCCAAAATTGACTGAAAAGCACCCAGTTCCAAGGACCCTCACGGGCCCTTGTTCAGGATCCAAAAACATACCCTTTCCCTTGGAATCGTGTTCACACATAGTCACTTATACTGAGGGAGTGGCCCCCCTGGGCATCTGAGAGACTTAACCACATCATTTTCGCTGTATGTTGGGGGCATCCTTCTGCGGTAGCTCACCTAGATTTACAACATTAAAGCACCAAGCGTGCCGGAACGGTTTAGCGCCGACAATGTCGCTCGGGAACAGAGATCGAGTTGGGGCCAGCTTGTGCTGCTCTAGTCGTCCATGTCGTCCTCCAGGTGGCGAGCGTCGTGCGGTGAGAGCTGACGTAGATACGTCCTGACGTCCTTGGTGATTGACGTCAGCTGGTGGTCTTGTTGTAGCTCCACCAGCACCCAGGCTAACAGCACATACTTTGACGGCCGACACGGCATGAGGCAGCGCAGCAGTTTGGACACCTTGTCACTCGGAGTGCCACACGCCTGTTGAAGGAAAGAAAACTTTAAAATCTGCTGTCTTATCTTTTTTTCCTTAATACATAAATATACCATAAGTTCTCACATATGAACCTAATGTACGGATTGAGCGCATCTCCAATTTCGACAAATCCTATAAGCCCAATAGGGGGTCTTGAAATTGTTAATTAATTTTAGAACTGTATTATACTTATAAAAGGCTTTTATGTGGGAATTAACAGTAATTGAACTTTTTATCTATCAAACTATTATTCAATCAATTGAGGAGCATATTTTCCTTATCCTTAATTATATGTGAATTGTCTTTATAGCACTTGGATGGCAACAACCAGGAAAAAAAATGATGTAGATAAGTGTCAAATAGTACCATATAACCTTGTGTATAAGCCGCCTCCTTAACTTTGGAAATTCCTATAAGCTTCATGGGGCATCTGATTCTGGCTGCTTGAGTACTGTAGTATACATCTTAAAACTTGTGTATAGGCCATACTCTCACTTTGATCTGATTCTAAAAGCCGTGCTGGGTATCTGAATAGCCGCGGTCTATAGAGCACCTAGGTGTTACGGACGGTCCCACTTTTAGTCAGGCGGCAAAGTGAAGAACCTTAAGTTCTCCATACACCTAGAAGAGGGGGTTACTACTCGGGGGTTCAGTCAGTACTGAGTCTATGAGCGTCCACCTGGTTTTATCTGATTGAACTTGATTTTGCAATGTGTATTCATTTCATAGATGATGTTTCAAAATACAACAACAATCAAAACTGTGATCTTCTCGGCTCCATATCCAATAAACCACATCATAGGGACTAGTGCCCATATACATAAAGATTGATAGAACATATTTGGTTGAGCATGCAATTTATGAGATAATGTATGATCATAACACTGCGGTAAATAGCAAACAGGTGATGCATGTAGCAGAAACTTCACATGGTTTCTATTTTTTCTTGACACACAGATGTACAGACACAATGTTCCTCTCATGGGGGAGAGGGCAAAAAACATCCACAGGACACCTGCTTATGGTCAAGTTTCAAGTCTGACATGTTTCTAACCACCGTATATGGATATGCCCATGGCCTATCCCCTAGGAGCCCTATACATGAGATATTGTTATTTATTTAAACAGATTGAATCTGTTCCGGTGTATTCAGGAATTATGGAGATAATTTGAGAAGCTGGAAGGACTCACTTCTATCTCCTCTATGTTGTATTCCATCAGGATCCTCAAGCTGCGCAGATGGGCGATGAAGACAGTGTTGCTGGTCAGACCTAGACATGCACGTAAGAAGAAGTTTTATAGTAGGCCGTGTCTCACTAAATTGGACCAAGTTGAAAGTCTATGACCGGGTGCAATCAATGACCGGCTTGAAAGAAAACGGTTTATTTAGGGCAGATGTAGGTAGAAATTGATATAAAATGAGTGATATAAAGTCTTAAAACACCCATTAACATTTTCCACCATTTATATCTTCATCTACTCTAAATAGAGCGTATTTTCCAAGATGGTCATATATTGCACCCGGTCATAGATTGCACCTGGTCATGAACTATCAACTTGGGAAGGAGACAGGGCAACAGCCTCGCTTGGGTAGCGACCACGATATGAGATTTTAGTCATAGCCCACCTTTCCACTTTGAATCTACTGCCCAGGGGGAGGTAGGTCAGCAGAGAGGTACCCTTGCTCTTACTGGTCCATTTCCCATGAAGAAAAATCTATAACACTCTTTAGGGTGGGACAAAAATGACAAAACATAGACTATCAACTTGGCCCGATTTCGTGAGACACAGCCAGTATCACATATCATTATATATCAAGTGTTATAATACAATTGATTCAGTCTCGTAACAAGATGATACAAGTCTCTTATGAAACAAAATTAATGTGTTGGTTTCTATTATATACCTGAACTAATAAGCTCTACATCCACAGCAGATTCTACTGTATACCTACAATAAAGGTCTTCACAGTGTGAGTTTGTGCCGAATTTGACAAGTGTTTACTTTGATACTTCAGTCAATATAAAAGAACACAGGTAAAGTTACGTTGGATCCCAGTGAATCACAGAAGAGGTTGTTTCATTTATATTACACTTACAATTTTAACTGGCATATAGTGACCTATACAACTTTACACTAAGGCCAAAAAAAAATAGGTTTGTTTCAGGTCACCCGACCGACCCTATCTAAACAGGGCCGACCCTCCGTTTTTTTATGCAATTTTGAAGAAATTTTTATATTTTTAGACTTTTTTGGGGTCGATTTTAGGTTTACAAAATTTGGGAAAAAAATCTCCCCTTTTTACACTTTTTGGGGTCAATTTTAGAGGAGAAGTTAAAAAAAATAAAAGTTTAAAAAAAATAAAATTCTGACCTACAGACCCTAGAGTTTTCCCATGTTACCTGAAACAAAACTCTTTTTTTTTATTTGGCCTAAGCTCATTTTTGCTCAATAAAGTGAATTTCTTTAAACACCTACCCCGTATGCCGGTAGATGCCAGTAGTCTGACCTCCCCCGTCCTCAGCTCCTGCTGGATGTTCTGTGCTAGGGCTGCTAGGTCGGGCTTAGTCACAGAACCTACAACAGTCAAGACTTTAGCTGGGGCTCCACTAGCCGATTTTGTCCTCAAATCGGGGCTATTCTCACAAATCAGGCTCAAACTAAAGATCATACATATGTATACTGTAGGTATGTAGTTTTATGTTAATAAACATGCTTATGCCAAGGCTTGAAAAACAAGCTCCATGTCCCGATTTAGGTCCCGATTTTGCATCTGATGCCGATTTTGGTCCCCAATTTCCTATCAAACTGGTTTGATTTGCATATGTCCGATCTCTAGACCTATGTGTTTACATTATAATGTGGTATATAAGATGTGTGATGTAAATATAAGCAAGCCCTGACCCTTTCTGATTGGATCACCTCCCCAATAAGATATATGGCCTATAGATGGGATAGGTAGGGGTACCAGGGTATGATCGGCTTGTGAGGATTACCCAAAAAATCGGTTAGTGGAGCCCTAGCTATAGACAGAGCTGCACGCTAAATTGGCCGAGTCACTGGTTACTGCATGAGCCGCATTGCCAGTGTACAATACGGCCCTATCACGGCAAGTGCAGTAACTGGTGAAGAGGGCAATTCAAAGTGACGCTCTCTATTTATTTCAGGGTTTATCCATCCAAAACAAATAGACAGTCTATGTTTGTTTACTTCCATGATGTTTGTTTACTTCCGCAATGTTTCTTTACTTCAATTGGCCGCCATTTTGGAATTTCGCACAGGTCACATGATCCTTGGTAGCATAGCGACCCCATGGTCACCCCACACATCACTTGGGAGCATGCAATACGGGTAGAGCGTGCAATACGGACGAGCGTTAATGCACGCTTTACTCGCATACAGCACTCCCATAGGTTTAACCTTGATAGATTGTATTCACCATGAAATAAACTTAGTTACTTACAGAAATGGTTAAAAGAGCCACCGTTGGAGTTCAATCTGCCTAAAAGTTAGCACATGCACAAGCACAGCATGTTCAATTTCGCAATGAAACGTCTTACATGTTACATTCCAAGTGCTCAAGTTCGTATTGGAAGTAATGACAAGGTTCCATTATGAATTTACCATGTTGGGCACAATGTGCATTGTTCCCAAAATTCATATCAGAAAAAAGCAAGGTGTGGATGTTTGTAACCGAACAAGTGCTTGTGCAAACATTTAGGCAAATTGAACTCCATACACCGTGGCTGGAATTTAAAGCTCGGACTCAACTAGGGCGGCACAGCGACCTTCGAAACAGGGCGTTCTTTTAGGTCCTTTGTTCTCAAATATTTCGCCCTGTTTCGCTGTGTATCGCCCTGAACGTCGCCCTGAATGCCCCCAGGAAGAGGGGGACACTCAGGGCGAAACACAGGCGAAATGAAGCGAAATGAAGCAATGTTTTCTAGAACAAAGGATTAAAAGAACGCCACGTTTCCCAGCGACCAGTGTCGCTGTAGTGAAGTCCGGCCTTAACTCATTTAAGCCAAACCTGATTGGAGCATGTCAAATTAAAAGTTCACATGATGTTGCTATAAAACAAGGTTGGAGGTGCCAGGAAAATATATAAAAACACCCATTTTGTGGTAGCAAGAAATCTATAAATTTCCCCTTTACTATAGGGTTTTTATCTGAACATCAATAAACCTCAGAGTGATTCAATGTTTAAATAACTAATGACTGGGAAAAGTTTGATGGAAAACGTTCAAGAACATTCAAAAATGTCAGAATCAAACATTCAATTCAATAATGAACATTCGAACTTTAGAAAACATTGTAGCAAACATCATGAACCTTAAAATAATGTTTGAAATTACTGGGTATACATCCATGTCATTCATATTGAAATGCAGGAATACTGTAACAGACTGCGGAAAACGTCAAGCCCCATGGGGAGTCGAACCCCGGTCCCTCCGCTCTAGAGTTGAGAATGCTACCGCTGCACCGCAGGGCCAGCTGCTTCTCCACCGCTCTGCTACAGTACTTGAGCTACCATAGGCGGGTAATGCGCTCTCCACGCACTCTCAGGCTGCCCCGAGCGATACGTGCCCGCTACATTACTATGCATAATTTCCTATGAATCATAAGCGTCATACCTTTAGGCCCTGCTCGCCTGTCCGCCATGACACCGTGATCGGACGCAGCAACACTGTCCATGTAGGCGGCACGTCCTAACCCACCCGGGGGGATCAGGTGGTCCTGGTGTGTGAGGGCCATGGCCCTGAGCAGGGCGTGGTAGGCCCATACCTCACACGTGTTGAGGAAGGCAATGAGGCGGTCCACGGAGTCAGCGTTTGTAGCATTTAACTGTAATCAAGTAAATTACCAGGCATTATTCTAACTTTCAGATAGTGCTGTTATTAAGAAAAATTAAGGTGTGTTTCAGGCAACATAGTCCAAAAAATTAGGATGAGTAGCTCAGATTTGAGTGAGCCTGGGGACCACCCGCTTGAGGGCTTATATTGTTTTCATTTTACAGGAAGTCAGTATGGGGATCACCATTTTGTCTTAAGGTGTCACAACACAAATTTATGCATATGTGATAACATTAATATTAATCAACTTTGAAAGGTCCTGAGGTTGATTATAATCATACCCATCACCTCTAACATGGACCCAAGGAATCTAGCAGAGTAAGAAAGAAGAGATTGACTTTAGGAATCTGTAACCTGACTTACCCTCATGCGGTCCTCATCGTTCTGGTCCATGACTTCCATCTGACGTAGATGTGGCCACACATTGGCCAGTCGGAGGTTTCCCCGCAGTGTGATCCTCGACAGGTTGAGGACAGACTTGTACCTACATTACATAGTCTAATGACATTAAAGTGGCATAGTCCAATGATTAGGGCTCACAAAATTAATTTTGCTAAAATTGAACCAGAATGTTCAATATGGCCATACTTCATGTCCTATCTACTTTAGTAAACATTATTCCTTTAGATTCAGCTTAGATTTCAGCTATTAATAATAATTTACACGCTATAATTCCAACCATTGAAAATACACTGTACAAGGCTATAGCTGCGTTTCATGGGACCATTTTATGGACCATGATATTGCACTGCTATTTTGAACATATTTAAAAAGAATTCAAAATATGGAAAAAGTAGGACCATGATTGAATAATACAGGAAATATCTCTATAAAAGTCTATTGCAATATAGAGGGTATGCAGAAGGAACATATATTTTAAAAATATATAAACTTGGAAGAAACATTGTATGTGCTAAATGGAGGCGACTAACTGGTAAAGCATGCCAAGCTACAGCTTTTTTATCCTATTATTGTTAAAGGGAGAAATGATGTGTCAAGAGATTTTGAATTCATATGGATAATTATTTTTGTTATTCATATATATTCATTAGAAATAGGTAAAGGTATGATGATTGATGATATTAATGTATGATATTGCAATTTGATTGTAATGTTCCAACAATGATGTGAATGAGTGAAAAAATGTTTAAAACTTGAACTTAAAACTTACTCGCTCATATCAAACAGCTCCTGCTGTTCGACATTCAACCTGTCCCAGGGGGGAAGATGCGGCCTCGCTGACGCCATATCTTCAAAGAAATGTGAATGAAATCTATGGTATCCTAGTAACGCGCTATTAAACTTAAGCGAATTTACTTTCATAGATGGAGTTTATTCACCATGCTGGATTTAATTATAAAGCAGTTGAAGAAATCTAAAATGCTTCCAGCAAAGTATCCACCACTCAGGGAGTAGTCATTTTTGAATAACAGAGGGGGGTTGATAGAGTCTGTTACACGTGAGCTGAATTCTAGTCCACCACAAGAGGGGTTCAAATTATTTTTATCATCCCCAGAAGAATTAAATTTGATCATGACTGACAACTTTGAGCTCTAGTAATGTGCAAGCTTTAACACTTAAAAGGGGTGGCATTTCTTTGCCAACCCTCCCCCCCCCTCCACCAAAAGGAGGGGTCAAAAAATATTGGTCCCCTCCCCGGATCAACCATCCCCTCTATTGTTGTTAAAATATTGGCACTCCCTTAATTAATTCAACTCAGTAGTGCCACCTTTAGTCATCCCTAGACACTAGTATTTTATTCACACTGGGACTCACTGACATCCAAGGGCGTGAACATATCCAAGCACAGTAATGGTAGTGGGTATTAGAATGAGGGTGCGTCACTAGAAGTCCCTTATCTCCTTTGAGCATCCCATTCTGATGAAAATACATGTTTTTAAATGCATTAAAAGGTGACATAATTATCATAAGGTATGATAAAGAATTTTCCTGGTATCCAGAAATTGCAAATAATTTTTTAACTAATAATACAGCCTCTTTAAGAAAAGTCCCCCCTCTGCCTTGCACTAACCTTGCTGCGGGACTGACCACCATAGCCACAGCATGTTGGGGGAGCAAAATATTACAGAGAACCATGCACAGGTCGCCAGTGTATGACACCTAGTGACGTACCCTCATCCTACTAATAAGTGGGTCACAGGACTGCTATAAATAGCGTCAGTTGCGGCCCATGCTGACATCAGTGCCTTGACAAAAAGCATATACTGCATAGTCTCAAAAGAACATCCCCTGTAGTCTAACTGCTCCATCACTCTACTGGCTCTAAATGTCGACATAATCTCTACCAATAGACAGGGTAGTAATTGCTTTGAATCGGGATAATCTCCCGCTACTGATTTGTATGTATACTTGACTTTGCAGGTGTTCAGAGGAGATCTATGGGAGCACTTTAAAAGAAAACTAATTAGGGGTCACGGTTAAAATGTATAACAGTTTGCATAAATATATATGTATTTTGGGCATTTTAGAATATAGTGGAAAATTGAATATTGAGCAATAATTATCTTTGCCACTAGGTGGCTCTTGTGCACCCACCCGCATTTTACTTTAAAGATTTGAATGCACCAGTTTGTACGGCATTTTTAAGTTATAACCACTCCTTGCTCAGACCTACCTTGTCAGGGATCCTCACAGCGGGCTGTGTAGACTGGACGTATAGCGCCCGGTACAGGAGACACTAGAGAGGAGGTCCTAGATTAAGATGTCCATGTGTGCCTCCTGTGCTATACCATACAGCCCCTTTGGGCTGAATACTACTTGTTAAAGGTTGTATATCCCGAAATAAGGGCTCTGTTCGTGTGTGGTACATGGAGCTTGTAGCTTATGGTAGAAAGATTGTGACTAGTATACTCTCGTTACCAGATCCGTCCACAGTGAGGCTCTCATAACCACCACTATGACCTTGAACTTGAACTTTGCTGTGTCCTGGTATTTAACACTGGTGGCATGGAACCAGCAAACAGGAACCAGAATGTGCGGCGGGAGTTTTCCCATCAAACTTTTTGGTTCCTGTTCTTATTCCTGTTCACTGGTTTCAAGCTTACAACAGTGATTGCCCAAACCCAGCAAAAGTTCAAGTTCAAGGTCATAGTAGATGAGGCCTGTGACTGTGCTCTATGTGTCAAGCAGTGTTAACCCTGTAAGGGCCGCATGGCGCATTAATGAAGTAGTCTCTTTATTGGGTTGATACATCAATGCAGCCCTTGCGGGTAACTTACAAGTGATGCATTCAAGTATCATGCTGACCCTACCGAGTGTATCCAGCCTAATGGGTTGGCATGATACATGCATGTAGCCCTGGCAAGTTTGAGCTCCATGCCAGGGCTACATTCAAGCCTCATGATATACAAGGGTATGATGTATTAAAGCACTTTGCAGCCCTTAAAGGGTTAATCAGCATAAATCAATACAGATCTATGTCAAGAAGAGCTGTACCTGTGGTGTCAAACTCTGAGGGCAGATAAATATGTGTTATCAGTGATAAAACTTGTGACCCAGACTTAAATACGGCCTACCATCTTATCACATAGGCCTGTCTATGAATTGTGTCACACTGGAGAGGGTGGGGGGGGGGGGGTGTTCTTAGTCAGAGTGTGACATACAATGATGAAGGCTAGGGCTTTAATACGACCTACCATCTTATCATAAGGGGCTGTCCATAAATTGTGTGTGTCGGGGGAGGGGGGGGTCTTAGTCAGAGTGTGACATATAATGATGAAGGTTGGGGAAAAGCGTCACAAGGAGGTGGGTGGGAGCTGAAAATGTTCCATATTTGTGTGACTTAATTTATGGACGGCCCCCATTAAGGGAGTGCTCATTTTTTAACAACAGGGGAGGGCGGTGATATTTCACCCCCCCCTAGAGTGGTCGAAAATTTTTCATCCCCCCCCCCCATGAGGGGTCGAAATTTTTTACCCCCCCCCCCCGGCAGGCCGAAAATCGCAAGCGTTAGCGCCCCTTTGTAGCATAGTAATGCGCGGGCTTCTTCCCTCAAAACAGGTTGAATTTTTTTGACCCCCCCCCCCCCCCCCAAGAGGGGTCTAAATTTTTTACCCCCCCCCCCCAAGAGGGGTCCAATTTTTTACCCCCCCCCCCCCAAATCCACCACCCCCCCCCCCTGTTGTTAAAAAATGAGCACTCCCTAAGGATGTATGTATGCACCCCTGGAAATTTACTAGCTATTGAACATAAAAATAAAAATAAAATAATGCTTTTGCCGTTAAACTTATTTTACTTTTTTTAAATAGAATATTAATAAACACAACGAACATTCACGGTTCAGTTATATTTTTAGAATGAAGGTTGATATCCCATAGTACAGTGTGTGACGTTTCAGAATTCTGTCATTATTGGTTGATAGAGAACAATATCATAGGAATTTTTACATTATTTTTTTAATGTATAATTAAGATACTTTTATTTTTCAAAATTCCATATTTCAAAAAGTAGCTCGGGACCCCCTATTTTCTTTTCATTTTCCGTTGTCAGATGATTTAGGGAACCCACAGAAAATAAAATTGTGAAATTCTGAACATTTTGATTCAATAGGATCGACCCACCTTAAATACTTTCATGGTGGAAACATGGCAGGAGTGTTACAATGCTATAGGGCACCTGGCCGTCGATCGCAGCACCGCTTGTGCTAAGTTAAGAACCTTCAGAACAGTCCCTTGGCCAGTAGGTGGAGCAGCTTACCGGGGTTTATGACATCATAGGGCAGTACTGAGTCTATAGGTTTCCACCTAGTGCTAACTGCTTGAACTTCCAACCCCCGAATATGGCTGCGCCCATGGCCTAACCCCTAGGACCCCTTATACAGCAGGGACAATGCCTATTGATACTGACATTGGGAATAAGCAATACTGTATTACAATAAATGATGAGCAAGTAGTGGACTAAAGCCGAGTTTACCTGCGGCCTATTTATTAACATGATAATGATAAACACTTGAGCGGTCAAAAAGAAAAATTGTCTCAAAATCACCAGCAAGCCAGTGAAGCGACCCTCTCGGGTGAAGAACAAAGCAAGAATGGCTGGGGACCCATGGTACCCGATAGGTCCACCAGGTGGGGTGGTAGTGCTCGCTCCAAGCAGCAATTAGGTCAGTCCTAAGCCCCCAGGGGGCGAGAGTAGCTCGGGGGAGGAACTCGCACCCGACTGAAAAAGGGACTGAAATATGTCTCTAAGCTGTTATATGGTTGTCACATGTTTTACCAGATACTGGGTTGGAATATACCCACTCACCATTAACCAGGTATAGATTGGAATGTGTCGTCTAGAATTGCAGTAACGCATAACAATGATAACATCATATTAATGGAATGTGTACTATTGAGGCCGGTTCCTGTAACATGTATGGATGTTCCGATTTTAATATGCATTCCAATATGTATTATAAATGATCAACGATCTTGGAATAGAAATATGTAATATCGAGGCCTCGCCATAAAGGCAGGAATCTGCTGTATACCTCTTTCATCCACTGTAGACGTCAAATAATATTTTGACTTTATATGACAAATACATCCTTCATAAATGTTGTGTACTGTGTTTAGAAAATCATCTTATGTAATAAACACTTTATAAACTCAAGCAGCCTCTTGTTTTACTCCAAGGGAGTGGCCATCTTTTCACAACATGTGAAGGGGGGGTAGGTAGATTCTAAACACTGCTATATATGAAAGAATTTAAGGAATAATTTTAAGATATTAGACAAAGACTAACAAATTTCTATTTGATGAGAATCTTTTTCAAAAACGTGATATAATGATATTAACCTAATTTGGGGTTGATTTTGATTTTTGAGTTACACAATGTTTTTGTGATAATAGACACATATGAATAATTCAGCTTCTAATGGCCATATTCAAATAGTTCGTTCATTGCTGTAAAGCTGAAGTGATTTTCTTTCAATACAATATTTGGTTTAAATGAATATCAATACATCAATAACATAGTCCAGTGCTCAATACATACAGGCAGTTATCTTCTTATCTCTCTGTGGTGAACCTCTCTCACAATGCAGCAAGCCTCCCTGGGCTTATCATAAATGTCATTTCAAGTTCAAGGAGTAGCTATGCCAAAACCTAAATTCAACTTTTTGGTCATCCAGAGGATCACACGACACACTGATGTCATTGTTTGAAAAAAAAAAAGCACAAGCTTACTGGCGGAGGAGAAGCACTTTTTGATACTACCTCATTGAACGTGTCATGATTTATAGATGGAGTCTACTCTGCAGCTGGCTTACTCTCGTTCCCATATCCTTCTGAAGAAAGGCTCTGGGGACAGCCAAATGACCTTGAACTTTGGATTTTGCTGGGTCTGGGCAACCCCTGCTGGTAGGCTGGAACCAGCAAACAGGAACAGGAAATGGAACCAGAATGTATGATGGTAGTTTTAGGTAGATTTACCATCAGCCTTTCTGGTTCTGTTTCCTGTTCCTGTTCGCTGGTTCCAAGCTACCAGCAGGGGTTGCCCAGACTCAGCAAAATCCCAACATTTGGCAGTTACCAGAGCCTTCCTTCGGAAGGATTTGGAACGAGGGTACAGCTGGCTTGGCTTGGCTTGGCAACCATGCAGACTGCTGGAGAGAGCCAGGTAAAAACGTACCATGGAGGTAAGTCACAGCATTACCCAGTGGGCACAGAATTCAGTCAAATGTTGAATCAACATTAATTCACCATTGAATCACCATTGACAACCGTTTATCAATGTTGATTCAATGTTCTGTGCCCACTGGGTATATCTCCTGTAGTGACGCCCATCACACAGAAGACGACAGGACAGCTCACACAGCAGTTGGTCTCCACATCACAAACACACCACACACCCCAGCACCCAGTTCTGACCACAGCCCGGTTTTGTGTCTACATCAAAGCAAAAAGTTGGTAAGTCTTAGTTTGACATGTCAGCCCTTTTAACTCTTTAAGGACGGATGTCTCTAAGCAATGACATGTCGTTGTGATGCACCAATGCAGCCCTAGTAACTCGCCGGTACTGCATTGGGAGTGCCTCAACCCAATTGGGTTGGAATTATACTTGAATGCAGCACTGGCAAGTTACTAGCCAGAACTGCAATCATGCATCATGATGTCCAAGGGCATGATGCATTAAAGCATCATGCCATCCTTAAATGATTAAGGGCCGCATGCTGCATCGTGCCATTTCTGAGAAAGTTTCTCATCACCATTTTTGATTACAAGCTGTATTCATGCATCATGACGGCAAACGGTACATATAGTCTGGAAGCCGTAGGGGTTGACCCCAACTTCTCTGATATAGTGTTTTTCTCTGCTGATTATTGATGTATAGGGTCTAGGTAGAATTATCAGGGTGGGTGTGGAGCTCTCACCCTTGGGCAATTTGAGATATTCAAGATGGCCGCCAGAAAGCTCCCGGAAACTAGAAACGTGCCTATCTTGGCTTCTAATCAACTTAGAAACACAAATAAAAATGCAAAAAGTACATTTATGAGGTCAAGGAATACAACCCTGCCATTTCCAAAAAGAAATATGGCAGCCATTTAACAATTTTAATGGAACTATCCATGAAATATGCCTTGTTTTGTCGGAAAACTGGAAAAATTACTATAGTAAATTCTAATTATTATATTGTCACCATCTTCTGAGCAATTGACACCATTTTGTCATGCAAAGAATGTATGTGGCAGCCATCTTGTATTCAAAATGTATAATACGGAGAATAATAACCCAGTAAGCATTGTTTAATTGGGTCCATATGGGTTTCTGGTGGGCTCTCATGATTATTGGATCGCCCCCTACTTTTGTCCTGGGCTAAGCCCATTACTTTGTGGGCTAGGCCCACTGGTAGCCCTGGACAAACCCAGATATGAGCAAGCACAGCTTGCCCTGATAAAACACATATAGGCCTCAGTAAGCAGTGGTGTCTGGGTACCATGCCATCCTCTACAGGAGGGAGGACAGAAAGACAACATTTTTGTGAAAGTAACTGGTCTAGGTACAATAATCTTTATAATCTTAACTCCTTTAGTCACATTGAATAATTCCACTTTCCTTGAGCTCAGCTTAGAATTCTACCCACAAATCTGGCTTTTAACATTAATTCAATGACATGGTTCAAGTCAACCATGAGTCTGTGTTGATTGCATAAGGACCGGCTTAGAGCATCATACCCCTTATACAATGATTCCCTATGTCATAACCATTGTAACAATTTATCTTGGGATGTTTCTTTAAAACTTGCATATCCACTACTACAGCCATTATTTTCTAGTTCCCTTACCTTTGGGACTTGTATAGCTCCCTGAGCATACTGGTAATGTATTTAAAGTAGTCTGAAATATTCCTACCCAGTATTTAATCATGCCTGCAGAAGGGGATTGTGTGCTGTATATGAATACAGTCAGGTCTTGATGTCCGTCCTTTCATAGTCTGATATACACAGGATTGGACCTGTTCTGGCTGTAACAGTCTTTTACATTTGCATTGAAATATGCTGTGATAGTCTGTCAGATTTGATCTGACCAATTTTGCTTGCAACAGCATTGGTCGGACTATCAACACCTGACTGTAGTCACAGTGGGCCAATGCTAAGCTCCAGAGTACTGCCCAACATAGTACACTGGGTTGTGATTGTCTAACCAGCTCAGAAGAGCAGCACATACACAGACATTTAGCCACATCCCTAATTTAACTAACTGTATTATCTGAATTCATCAAAGTAAGAACTCATGGCATCATTATGTTGGCCATAATATGACCAACCACCCAGCATTTTGCCTTAAAGCATGATCCATTACGCTACTGAGAAAAGATTATTATGCATTGATAGGAGATGAGTATTCCATGGCCTTCATTGGACATTCACAGACATTCCTTATCTGTTCAGTTCTACTCTTATGCTTTGATAACCTAGAACATCTCTAGGATTGTTATCTCCAAAAGACAGATAAGTAATTTATTTGCCAGCACCAACGTTTACATCATCAGTGACCATTTGCGGCTGATGATATCCGCACGAGGAGCTCGTGTGAATAGCGGCCCTTATTCGCATGAGGAAACAGCGAGAGAGGCGACCTGCACAAGGATATGCCGAGAGAAACGACCTGCACAAGGATTGAAATGATTTACTCAAACCTCCCTCACGTCCACTACCACTTCCTCACATCCACTACCACTTCCTCATGTCCACTACCTTCCCCTTACGTCCACTACCTTCCCCTCACATCCACTACCATTTCCTCACGTCCACTACCATTTCCTCACGTCCACTACCATTTCCTCACGTCCACTACCATCTCCTCACATACAAGTCCCTCCCTCCCATCCAACCCCCTCCCCCACGTCCAACCCCCTCCCTCACGTCCAACCCCCTCCCACATCCAACCCCATCCCTCACGTCCAAACCCCTCCCTCACGTCCAACCCCCTCTGTTTGATAGCTATCAGAAGTTGGAAAAGGGCTTGGTATTACACCCCTGCTGGTCTGTACATAGGCTTAGATCTAGATGGCACCTATGCAGTAAAGGTAAAAATCCTGATGCCTACACAGAGAAAAGTAAATGAGTCTTCATGACTCTGACAGCTAGAGTCGCAGTTTGTCTCCCACGTGACATCAATAGGGGAGAGTTTAATGAGGTTAACTCTCCTTTTCTGAAGAGTCAACAGCAGTTGACCAATCAAAAGAGGGGGAGTCAAAATCAATACTTGAATACATGAATGGCGTGTTAGGCGGTATGTGTATTATGTCAGGGTAGAGTGGGGGGCAACAGGTGTATATATAAATTTGGTGGACAGGTCCGGTTAGGCCTTAAGAGAAGTGACTAGGTGAGGTTATTGCAAATAAGAGTTCAATAACAAGACATGTTTTCTTGTCCACCACTTCTTCTTGAGTGACATTATACCTCAAACAATTAGTGCCCAGTCTTATGGTTTTTTCCCTCGCCCACAAATATGGCGACAAAGCTTTATACAGTTGATTTTCTTGGAATATATTGTATAGGTTATTATCACATAAATTGTAATACAGGTAAGTTAGCTGTAAAAGCTTTTCCAATGACATACCTTAACCACACTATTTAGTATGACTGGTGTAGCTGTGACCCCTCCACCAGAGTCATCATGATTCTGTTACCAGAGATAAATAGAGTTAACTATGGTAAAAGAGTCATGTTGACGCCTTTACATCTTTGTGTGTACTACCTGAATATGTGGCTAACACAGTTTTTATATTTTGTGACTTAGGCCTCAGTTTGTATGGATTAATTTCATCTACATGTATTTAAGTATTATCACTATTGGTTTTAACTTTACAGAAAAGATGCGCTGGACATTGATAGTTGTGCTGGCAGTAGTTGTGATGGCGGCTGCCATTCCTACAATCAGTGCCCATGCAGGACCTGGTGGTAATCCTGGAGCTGTAGGAGCTACAGGACCACCACAACCTCCAGCTACTGGCAACAGTAGAAAACCCGGAGCTTTAGGAGCTACAGGATCTGCCGGACCTGCAGGACCTGGTGGCCAACGGGGGTAAACTCGGAGTTAAATGGTTGGTCCGATGATTAGGGTTCAAAAAGCAATTTTGTTAAAAATGAATCAGAATGTTCCCTATGGCCATACTTCATGTGCTGGCTACTGTATTTTATCTCTTCCCTATAATTCAGTTTAAAATCTGACTAATTATCGGATTATGGCTCAATTTACTAATTTTGCGCTGCACGCTATAATTCCCCCATTGATATACTGTAAAATACTACACTTGTGCCATGTCAGACCCTCTAATTGGGATCTTATTGCCCATAGATAAATATAACATTTTACTGGGCCCTATTCTCCAAATATGATATTGTACTAATATATGAAACACCTTTAAGCAGGATTTGAAATATGAAAAAAATCGGACCAGACATCATCTTTACAGTGTCTGCTAATTTCAATAACCTCTCCCCAACCCTGGAATTCCGCCCTCCCAACCCCCGAATTCCTCCGCCTTCGCCCCCTGAAATCCTCCCCAGGGGTAATGTTAACCCTTTAAGGATGGCATGATACCTTAATGCATCATGCCCTTTGTTGTCATGATGCATGAATGCAGCCCTGGTGAGTAACTCGTTGGTGCTGTATTCAAGCCTTGTGATCACCCTACAGAGTTAATATTCCCGAAGGGTCGGCATGATGCAGCAAGTTACTCGCCGGGCTGCATTGGTGCATCATGATGACAACTGTCATCATTTAGCTACATAATTTTGGGATGCTTTAACTGTTTAAATGTTTAACAGCTAATCACTTTATGAAGTAGAACAAATATATATATTAATGAATCATTTGTCTTCATATTTCAGTTGGTGACGGTGATGAGCAGATTAAGCCCAGCGACAAACCAAAAGAGTACCTAATTGTTTCACATCAGCATGGTCACAGGATCCCTCGCCATGTTTATGTACTGATTAACTCTTTAAGGATGGCATCATGCCTTAATGCATCATGCCCTTTGGTCATCATGATGCAGCACTGGCCAGTAACTCACCAGGGCTGCATTCAAGCATTGCACAGTCCTTGTGAGCTTCCGACAGACACAAAGGGTTGGTGTACCAATGCTGCACCGGCGAGTTACCGTTGATAATCCCAAATACACAAGTGGAAGTAAACAAAAAAGATGGTACTACAATACTGTAGCGATGCTAAAGTATAAATCTACTCTGCTCATATCTACCTAATAGCAATATGTTTTAGTAAGCTTTAAATATATTTGATACTTCTCAATAAACAAGATTTTGATTAAACTGCATCTAATTGTACAGAATTCTTAATCTAAGGGGTCAAATGTTCCCTTCTGTAATTCACCCTCTTTTCCGCACTGGTGGGAAACAGTGATTCTACCTTGTGAGACCTATAGCTGAAGCTGGTTGCTGGGCTGTCCAAAATCATGAGTTTTATGGATCATAAGCTTTTGAATGAGTGTGGGTTGAATATTCCTTATGTCACCTGTTTGGATTAGGGCAGAGGTTAGGACATTGATCTCTTATACATATTTACTACAAAACATTAAGTAGACCTTTGAGGACCACATTTCACTCTGTGCGGCTCTTAAAGGATCCCCTGCCCATTTTGAAATACAGTGTTTTCTCCCGTCCACCATTATCTCCTAACGTCCACTCCTTTAAAAAAACTGTAAACCAATGTAAAAAGAAAAGCTCGTGCAGTGAATTCTAAGCAGGTGTAAAGTGTAAGCAAGTGTGAAGTGTAAGTCAGCATGAAGTGTGAGGAGGCATGGAATGTAAGCTGGTGTGTACTCAGCACGTCGTGCAAAGCAATGTTAAAGCAGCTACTCGAGCTCCAAGCATCGAATTTTAGATTATGATATGTCAGCAATCTTCACAGACTCATATGTGGACAGGTTGATTTACAAATAATATGGGTGCTTCTTTCTATATGAAAATAGGCAAAATACCTCCTGTGAGAATAGGAGTCAACCAACTGTAAACAAGATAACATAACGACCTCCTCAATGCTGCCTCCTATTGGGCTTGAGGTGAACTACCTCTCACTGTGCTTCTATTTATATGCATAATGAAAGCACTATTCCCATCCACAACCATAAGGCTTTTCATGTGTATTCATGCAGATTATACATTATATATACTTCCCTATTTATTTGTTGTATGTAGACCTCCACCATAAGTGTGTACTGATTGCTCTAAGTGTACTAGCCACACAAGACTAAGCCATTTTAGTTCCATCTTCGACCACAAGAGGTCATATTGGCATTGGTCACTGCAGAGATGGCTTTCCTTCCCGCCATAGATGGATGAATATCTGTATTTTAGCCCATCCATTATGCTTTAGAGAGGCCTTATATGCTATGCTATTTTGCTCTGCCTTAAAGAAAAACAAATGCTGGTCCTATAAATATTAAATTCATGCTAGAGTTGGAGGAGGTCTGACGAGGTCGAGTTGCTGCTTTAATAAAAGTGGGCCACTCTATGCAGGAGTCGCCAGTCTAGTCTCACACGTAAATTTCCCGTCCTTTGATTGGTCGGGGTAACCTGACACCCCACCACCCAGCCAGATGGTGGGGCTCTAAACCTCTGACTGACAGACATGAATTCAATTTAAACTTTATTTGATACTATGAAGAAACATTAGACATCTTTGAGCTTTAGATGTTGAACTATGAGTATTTTCAGTAGGGGCCTCCAAACAAGATGGGTTAAGAGCTAGTTTGGGGTTGATTTTGATATTTGTGTTACATAATGTTTTTGTGATGATAGACACATAAGCATAATATTAATTCAGCTTCTAATGGCAGTATTTGAACTGTTGTAAAGCTGAGGTAATTTTCTTTCGATACAATGTTGGGTTTTAAGAAATATCAATACATCAATATCATAGTCCAGTCCTCAATACATACAGGCAGTTATCTCCTTATCTCTATGAAGTGGACCCTTCTCTCCCATGTCTTTTCCCCATAAGCTGATAAGTTCGAGTCAAAGCACCCCATGTGTTGTATCATATTAAAGCTTATGACATCCCCTTTCACACCCTGAATTAAATTTGTGTTTACAAGAAACATTCAAGGAGTAGCTATGCCAAAACCTCAACTCAATTGTTGATATTTATCATTTCTTGGTCATCTAGAGGATCACCCGACACACTGACTTCATTGTTTGAAAAAAAAAGCACCAGCTTATTGGCGGAGGACAACACTTTTTGGTGATTGTCTCTTCTGGTGTCATCGGCACTCCAAATAACTATATTCTAGAGTGTAGAACTAGTTATTTTGCCAGATCCGAAGCCAGTCAGAGCGGTCTTGACCATGGTGAGTAGTATAGTATGTATCGGAACGGGACTATAGTTAAGTACTGTTTATTACTCAATCGACATGCAGCCAATCAGAGGCCTCCATTTGGTCACGTGACCCCCTCATTTGCATAATTACGTAATAGGCCACGCCCCTCATTTGCATAATTACGTAATAGGCCACACCCCCTTGATCACCAGCCAATCAGGGGCCACCATTTGGTCACGTGACCCCCACGTGACCCCCTCATTTGCATAATAGACCACGCCCCCTTGATCACGTGACCCCCTCATTTGCATAGTAGACTACGCCCCTTTGATCACCAGCCAATCAGTGGCTTCCATTTGGTCAGGTGACTCCCTCATTTGCATAATCATGGATCACGTGACTCTTTCATTTGCATAATAGGACCACACCCCTTGGTCACGTGACCGGAAGCGCTCTTTATTTAGAAAATAGGCCACACCCCCTTGGTCACGTGACCTGACCCCCTCCCTCATTTGCATAATATAGACAATAGACAGACTACGCCTCCCTTTTGGTCACATGACTTGGACTAGCTAATGGGAGGCTTCTATAAGGGGCGAGGGGAGGAGGGGAGGGGGGGAGGGGGGCACTTTAAGATGCATGGGGAGGGGAGGGGGGGAGGGGGGCACTATTTATGGGGTGGGCGGGCACTTGGGGGGGAGGGGGGGCTTTTAGGGTCTGCTCGGGAGAAAAAAAAAAAAATTATCTGATCTCTAGGGAATCGCTTCCTCTCTACCCCCCTTTAGGGGGGTAGGGAGGAGGCGAGTCGGAGGTGACTGTAGAGGAGTTTTTCGGTGACTTGATGCCTTTCAAACGACTGTGCTGATAGTTGATGAATTTGACTTTTTGACTTGAATATTTCATGCGACTTTGTGACTTGTAAGCGAAAGCGAAAGCGACTTTGCGACCTGTAACCCTTTAAATAAAGAGGTGACTTTGTAACCTCAGGGGGGAGATCCTTCTACACCCCCACGGAGTAGAAAGGATCTCGGTTGATTGACTGTACTTTGACTTGTTGTTGTAAACAAAAAAAAAAAAAAAAAAAAAAAAAAAAAAAAAAATCAATGAATAGAACGACCCCCTCATTGCTAACAAAGGAACGCCTTTTGAATTACACAAATGACCCTCTTTTTGTAGGGGTTAGCGGTAACTCGACTTGAATTAGAGTATTAGGGAGAGCAAAACGCGACTACACACCGTCTTAGACTGTCGTCTTACGGACCGGATAACAATAACCCTAGTTACCTCGGTTACTGTTGCTCAAGAGACGGCGATGGATCTGGTCACGTGGATACTGAAAGAAGGTCTACCTATAACCACCACGCTAGTTTGAACGCGGCGGGTATGAGTCATCATGGGGCCCTTGACGGGTGGGTCCTCCCCATGCAGCCGTATGTCGAATTTAAGAAATGTCCATGTCACACGTCACTAAGGGAGAAAACGTTTTTTGAAAATATTTAGAACCCGAATTTGAGCATTCTGGTACATTTTTAAGGACCCAGACACTGCAAAACCGAGTACCATCCAAGAGAAAAAAAAATTTGGCGAAATGTTTAGGCTTGAAATGGCACTTTTCTGATGCACTCTTTGAACATTTTTTTTTTTTTTTCCTCATGTCACTATGGTCCATGGCACATGTGGGACTCAAGAAATGCCACATGTCCCATGTCACTTAGATGTCCGTGCCCGTGTCGTCGTATCGAATTTTAAGAAAATGCCCATGTCACCATATCGAATTTAGGGGTCTAGTGACATCAGCATGTCCGGCTATCCTCCACAAATTTAGCTCTAAAATGTTTACTTTTTTTTTGGGCTGATTTTTCATCATTTTAAAAAAACAATAGGTTGTTTGAAATGTTTGCTGTTGTAAATAGAAACAAAAACAAAACAAAGCGCATGGTAAGATTATGTCACATTTTCAAGTGGCGGGTCCGCGCGAGGCTTATTCAGCCTCTTCGTGGATCCGCGACTCCAATGTGATCATATACTAATCACCGGTGTTTACGGTATTATATACTAAGGTATGAGACGGGTCTTACAGAAAAGGTGTCTAAAGAGCCCTGTGACCTGATTGAAATGACGTCAGCGCCGTCTGCTCGTCAGTGCCCGGCTGTAGCCCGTAGGACATGTTATTCTGCTTTTCTGGATGTTTTGAAATATTTTGATTTAACTGTTAATACCTGATAACAAGCCTCTGAAGCAGATTTTTGGTCGAGCACCTGTTCTCTACTCTTCCATCGATTAGCTGCTTCAGCAAAAAAAAATCGCGCGCGCGGTCTAGTCTATATGACGGAGTCGCTAAAGCTCTGTTTAGAGAGTGGAACTTGACCTTGAGTATAGACTCAGTACTAACTGAACGCCCCGCGGGGTCACCCCTCACCACGTGGGAATATGTACAAGCTCTGGTTCTTCACTTTACGGCTTGACTGAAACTGAGACGCGTCCATGATAAACTCTAGCCTTTTTTTTTTCCTTTACTAGGATCGAGAGAGAGATTTTAAATGGGGCGGTTATCTAAATAGCGTGGAACTAAAATCAGGCTGCGGCAGATAGTATCTCTGCGCACCTCAAGACTCAACGTAACTTTCACTCTCCAGCAGAAGTTTAGTTGTGACTAATGATGGGCGGCGACCGTCGTGCACCGGCGGACATTGGAGAGTGTTGGAGAGCTGAACCTTACAGACATATAAATCAATCGCTTTGGTGGAAATATCTCGCCATAGATTGGAACCAAATACTTATCTAATGGAATCGTTATCAGTTTTCAGTTTTCTTGCCGTACAAAATTTATTTCCCACTCTTCACGTGGTGATAGCTGAAGGTCGCTCGTCGTAGGTACGTGTGACCGGAACACCTTTTTTGTTTTTGGCGCGGGTTGACATCAGATTTGTACCGTACTGTCGCGATTAAGAGCTCTGAGGGAGGGCTTTTCAATTCGGTGAAGTTCTTACTCAGGAGCTATATACAAGCCAGGCGCTGGCGCTTATTCAAAGTCGCGATTTTAGTGCTTGAGAAAAAACATTTGGAGGCTACACCTACACCCCCACGGAGTAGAAAGGATCTCGGTTGATTGACTGTACTTTGACTTGTTGTTGTAAACAAAAAAAAAAAAAAAAAAAAAAAAAAAAAAAAAAATCAATGAATAGAACGACCCCCTCATTGCTAACAAAGGAACGCCTTTTGAATTACACAAATGACCCTCTTTTTGTAGGGGTTAGCGGTAACTCGACTTGAATTAGAGTATTAGGGAGAGCAAAACGCGACTACACACCGTCTTAGACTGTCGTCTTACGGACCGGATAACAATAACCCTAGTTACCTCGGTTACTGTTGCTCAAGAGACGGCGATGGATCTGGTCACGTGGATACTGAAAGAAGGTCTACCTATAACCACCACGCTAGTTTGAACGCGGCGGGTATGAGTCATCATGGGGCCCTTGACGGGTGGGTCCTCCCCATGCAGCCGTATGTCGAATTTAAGAAATGTCCATGTCACACGTCACTAAGGGAGAAAACGTTTTTTGAAAATATTTAGAACCCGAATTTGAGCATTCTGGTACATTTTTAAGGACCCAGACACTGCAAAACCGAGTACCATCCAAGAGAAAAAAAAATTTGGCGAAATGTTTAGGCTTGAAATGGCACTTTTCTGATGCACTCTTTGAACATTTTTTTTTTTTTTTTCCTCATGTCACTATGGTCCATGGCACATGTGGGACTCAAGAAATGCCACATGTCCCATGTCACTTAGATGTCCGTGCCCGTGTCGTCGTATCGAATTTTAAGAAAATGCCCATGTCACCATATCGAATTTAGGGGTCTAGTGACATCAGCATGTCCGGCTATCCTCCACAAATTTAGCTCTAAAATGTTTACTTTTTTTTTGGGCTGATTTTTCATCATTTTAAAAAAACAATAGGTTGTTTGAAATGTTTGCTGTTGTAAATAGAAACAAAAACAAAACAAAGCGCATGGTAAGATTATGTCACATTTTCAAGTGGCGGGTCCGCGCGAGGCTTATTCAGCCTCTTCGTGGATCCGCGACTCCAATGTGATCATATACTAATCACCGGTGTTTACGGTATTATATACTAAGGTATGAGACGGGTCTTACAGAAAAGGTGTCTAAAGAGCCCTGTGACCTGATTGAAATGACGTCAGCGCCGTCTGCTCGTCAGTGCCCGGCTGTAGCCCGTAGGACATGTTATTCTGCTTTTCTGGATGTTTTGAAATATTTTGATTTAACTGTTAATACCTGATAACAAGCCTCTGAAGCAGATTTTTGGTCGAGCACCTGTTCTCTACTCTTCCATCGATTAGCTGCTTCAGCAAAAAAAAATCGCGCGCGCGGTCTAGTCTATATGACGGAGTCGCTAAAGCTCTGTTTAGAGAGTGGAACTTGACCTTGAGTATAGACTCAGTACTAACTGAACGCCCCGCGGGGTCACCCCTCACCACGTGGGAATATGTACAAGCTCTGGTTCTTCACTTTACGGCTTGACTGAAACTGAGACGCGTCCATGATAAACTCTAGCCTTTTTTTTTTCCTTTACTAGGATCGAGAGAGAGATTTTAAATGGGGCGGTTATCTAAATAGCGTGGAACTAAAATCAGGCTGCGGCAGATAGTATCTCTGCGCACCTCAAGACTCAACGTAACTTTCACTCTCCAGCAGAAGTTTAGTTGTGACTAATGATGGGCGGCGACCGTCGTGCACCGGCGGACATTGGAGAGTGTTGGAGAGCTGAACCTTACAGACATATAAATCAATCGCTTTGGTGGAAATATCTCGCCATAGATTGGAACCAAATACTTATCTAATGGAATCGTTATCAGTTTTCAGTTTTCTTGCCGTACAAAATTTATTTCCCACTCTTCACGTGGTGATAGCTGAAGGTCGCTCGTCGTAGGTACGTGTGACCGGAACACCTTTTTTGTTTTTGGCGCGGGTTGACATCAGATTTGTACCGTACTGTCGCGATTAAGAGCTCTGAGGGAGGGCTTTTCAATTCGGTGAAGTTCTTACTCAGGAGCTATATACAAGCCAGGCGCTGGCGCTTATTCAAAGTCGCGATTTTAGTGCTTGAGAAAAAACATTTGGAGGCTCTTATACTCCGGCGCTTATAAAAGACCGGCACGCTTTTCAACACTAGTTGCTTTATCGCGACCGTACGGTATGACTTCGGTGTCAAAAGATCCCAAACTCCAAATAAGGAAGTGAAACGACGTCGTCTGTCTACCTCGTGCGCGTCATAGCGTCGTCGAAAATAGTGTGACGTCAGCATCTCTCAGGCGGCTAGGAAGTCAGTTCGACAAAATGGCTCACGGAGTGAACTTCGTGGCCGTTTCTCGATCTATGATCGATGCGGCCGTGGAGAAGGAATTCGTAGCCGTGCAACAGAGAGAGGAGGCGGAGAGACAGAACTTCGTGGCCGTTTCTCGATCTATGATCGATGCGGCCGTGGAGAAGCAGTTCTTTGCCTCGCTACAGAGAGAGGAGAGACAGCGGACTGCTGCTGAAGCAGAGGGTGTGGTGGATGAGCTGATCGAGAACGTCGCTGATCAACTCATCCGCCGGTGCGTGGAGCAGGTCAAGCAGCAAGTCTGCATGGAGGAGCTGCTGAAGGACTGCCACGCGTTATGACCACGCCCTCCGCTTCAGCAGCAAGGTCCCTGCGACCCTCTCTCTACCAAACGGTCCTTTTAAGGACCAACCACTGATCACAAAAGTTGAAAATCAATCTCAATATAATATACGCATCAGAAAAACCCCTAATACGCTATACACTGAAACCCTGTTGAGTAGGTAGATCGAGTTGGGCATTTTTTTTTTTAGGAAGAGCAATCAGGTCATCGTGTGGAGATCATCAGGTGTCCTGTGTGTGTGTGTGTGTGTGTGTGTGTGTGTGTGTGTGTGTGTGTGTGTGTGTGTGTGTGTGTGTGTGTGTGTGTGTGTGTGTGTGTGTGTGGGATGTGTGTGTGTGTGTGTGTGTGTGTGTGTGTGAATTTTATACAAATACAATTATTCATTCCTTTCAGCAAGAAAATTAGCTCAATGTAATCATATGATTTTAACTGCCCTACTTATCAGAGCCTTGACGACATCTGACCGCCCCCCTTTTCAGGATCTAAATGGAAATTCACCGCCACCGCTTTTCAGAGTACTGCAGCGCCATTACCTAATTCTTTTTGTATGTGAAAAAAAAACAAAAAAAAACAGCACTGATAAGGGGTTTAATTAGACAGATATTGGTTTCTACACTATCAAAAAAAAAAAAAAAACCCTCAGCGCTTTAATGCTAAAGGTGGCAATAGTGCTTTAATGCGCTACGCCCTTTGTCGATATGCCAGTGTATGCATGCATGCAGCCCTGGTGAGGAACTCTGAGTGCCGCATTCATGACTTATGACGACAACGGGCACTGCACATTAAAGCGCTATGCGACTATTAAAGGGTTAGATCCAGTCTTGCTACAGGCATCCAGAATGCTATACCCAGAGTTGGTGGTCTGGTCCAGACTGCTGTACACAGATTGTAGACGGGATGGCGGGTTGCTGCCAGACTATCCCTCTGGTACGATATGCGGCTGGCGCGGCCGAGCCTGTCTTATATGATGCTGAGTCTAACTATGTATTAGATACCCTACGAGTAACTGAGAGTATGTCAAAATAATCACGGCAAACTGACTGGCGTCTTCATAGGATCATAGGGTGGTTATTATTACATAACTCAGTAACCTTTGGTTATGTGTTAGATAGAGTACACTTGGACACGGTTATTCCATATACCCGCTGCCCCACAGGGTCAAGACGAGGTGATTTAAATAATAAGACCCAGACGGGTAAAATAGCCAAAGTCAACAATGACCTGTTTTTTGGGGTTTTTTTTAGCCAATATGGACAAAGAGACACGGGGTGCTGTACACAGGTTGTGGACGGGCTGGTGGGTCACTGCCAGACTATCTCCCTGGTCCGATATGCAGCCGGCGTGGCCGAGCCTGTCTTATATGAGGCTGAGTCTAACTATGTATTAGATACCCTACGAGTAACTGAGAGTATGTCAAAATAATCACGGCAAACTGACTGGCGCCTTCATAGGATCATAGGGTGGTTATTATTACATAACTCAGTAACCTTTGGTTATGTGTTAGATAGAGTACACTTGGACACGGTTATTCCATATACCCACTGCCCCACAGGGTCAAGACGAGGTGATTTAAATAATAAGACCCAGACGGGTAAAATAGCCAAAGTCAACAATGACCTGTTTTTTTGTGTTTTTTTTTTAGCCAATATGGACAAAGAGACATGGGGTGCTGTACACAGGTTGTGGACGGGCTGGTGGGTCACTGCCAGACTATCTCCCTGGTCCGATATGCAGCCTGCGTGGCCGAGACTGTCTTATATGAGGCTGAGTCTAATTATGTATTAGATGTGCTACGAGTAACTGAGAGTGTGTCAAAATAATCACGGCAAACTGACTGGCGACCTCATAGGTCAGTTATTATTACATAACTATTATTACATAACTCAGTAACCTTCGGTTATGTGTTAGATAGCGTGCACTTGGACACGTTTATTCCATGTACCCGCTGCCCCACAGGGTCAACACGAGGTGTTTAAATAATAAGACCCAGACGGGTAAAATAGCCAAGTCAACAATGTCCCGTTTTTTTTAGCCAATATGGACAAAGAGAAACGGGGTGCTGTACACAGCTTGTGGACGGGGTGGCGGGTCGCTGCCAGACTATCCCCTGGTCCGATATGCAGTAAATTTTCTGCACCGTGTGACAACGACCGATCAGCTACCAACCTATTTTTGGTTATTTTTCTATTCAGTTTTTGATCAGCGCACTTTATTAGCGTGGTTTTTTTTTTAAATTTTTTTAATCATAAATAATATGTAGACTTGGAAAAAAAAAAGAGAACTGACATGTCGCTGTTTTGTCACTAAACCCAAAGACCCACCCACCCCGTAGGAAGGGGAGACGTTTGTGAACGTTCCCTTAGGTCTCTATTCTTTATTTATTGTGTGGCCCCTAAAGAGGGGCCAACCAACTGACACTGTCAGTTGGTTAGTAGATGCTACTCAACATGGGCGTAATTAATTACACCTAGTGTTGAGAAACAACATGCCTGAGCTCAAAAGGCCCCCGTTGGGTGGGGGCCCTTGTGGCACAACGAGTTGGTTCGTTTTTCAGATTACCGACTCGGCGAGAGTTTCTGCCTATGTATCTTTTATAAAGCCTTAGATATGGTGTGGTATTTTTCATCTCGCTATAGTTTAGTTGGTATTCAAAGAAACTGCCTCATTTCTATCAGAAATACACAATATTGAATTGTTTTTATATTTTAATATATTCAGAAGCACACTTTGTTGCCTATATAGCTCATTATGCGTTGAAATGTTCGCGAGCATCGTAGGAATGTACAAATCCCCTATTGTGGCGCCATCTGACGAAAGAGCAAGGAACTATACGTGACCTGAACCCCGCCCTCAGCGCGTTCGTTATTCGCATCTTTGACAGCGACTAAGAGACGCTCAAACTGTCTCTTATTTAGTTTGAACTTATCACAAATTTGTCTTTGATAGGTCGTAGATCGACTTCTGACTTTTTAGTTAGAATAAAAAACAAGTGACGCCGCCACAGACCCGCGCATTAACGCGCTCCGCCGTCTTCAGAGGGCCGAGTCTATAGTACAGTAGATTCTACTGTGTACTTACACTAACAGTGCTACATATACATACCTGAGTCATAAGTGGGTTTTTTTTGTTGTTTTTTAGGGGAAAAAAAGTGATCTACTCACCCAAACCGCTATTAGTAGGTAACCTGTATGACCCATGCCGCAAACATCTGCCTCGTGACTGATAGTGTACCGGTGGTGAAGTGCTGTTGCAAGAACAATTGAGGCTCTTTATATAGCTGAGAGAGCGAATGGACTAATCTTGTTTTCACCTTGAGCCCCACCCTATTCCAGAGAGGGTATCAAAAATCGCATGTACGCGTATATGGGCTTATAGCTGGTGAATAGATAAGGCGGGGCACCTGTGTATACTAAGACTCCAGGGGGCGTTTTAACGACAGGTGTGACGCGCCAGCCCGTGGAGGGAGCTTTTTTGTTTTTCACTTAGAGAGCGTATACAAAGCCTACAGGGGGTGATTAACGCCAGGTGTGACGCGCCAGCCAGTGGCCGGATCACCTCATCTTCTAAGCTTTTGTTTTCACCTAGAGAGGGGATCGAGAGTGTATACAAAAAACTACAGGGGTGTTTAACGCGGCCAGCTGCCTACATGCTATAGTCTAAGCCTGTTTTCAGCTAGAGAGGGATCTACATCACCTAAGCCCTTTCCACCCTTAAATCGATCTGATAATTACCATAGAGAAGAGTAATGCGCGTTACATGTATATGGGCTTATAGCTGAGTAAGAGCTTAAGATGCTAGTCAACTGTGTATGCAAAAAAACAAACTACAGGGGGTGTCTAAAGTCGATTGTCATGCGCCAGCGGGCGGACAGAAGTCTGCCACTCTAGCTGTGACTACAAGCGCGTGCGTGTGGTAGACAGCTTAAATCAAACACGAGTTAAGCTCCTTATAGCTTCCTACTGTCTGCGGATTCGAGTCTTTTGTTTTTTCATGTATTTCCTCGGAGGGTCGAACAGGATTAAAGATGTAACGAACCCGCGCCTACACAGGTAGACAGCCGGTCGCCTTCCTAGTGAGAGTTTTCCTCCTGAGTTAAGAAGCTTATCTCGGAGCCTAGTACATAAGCGAGAGTGAAACATGAGTCCCACACACTTCTTCAACCACCTTCAGCATGGCGTCATCAGGAATCACTCTACGTTCTACCGAATGTGAGCAATCCCAACACTACTACAGAGCCGCGACAACACCACATGAGGAGACGTCCATGTTTACTGATGAGTCAACAAGTAGCAAGGTGGAGGTTGGTTTTTATCAAGATTCGTACGGGTGGCTGGAAAGTGTGAGGGCTACTTCTGCAGCTAATGCTGCTGCTCGTGCAAAACGTGAAGCTCGTAAGGTGGAAGTTGGTTTTTATCAAGATTCGTACGGGTGGCTGGAAAGTGTGAGGGCTACTTCTGCAGCTAATGCTGCTGCTCGTGCAAAACGTGAAGCTCGTATCGCTGTTCGTGCTACACATGCAGCATACGAAGTTGCCAATGCTGCTAACAACGTTGCTGTTACTCTCGCCGCTGCTGCTCGTGCTGCTAATCTTTTTGCTACTGTTTCCGCTCTTGCTACCGATGCTGCTGCTACTGATGCTGCAACGACTGCTAAAAGTGCCGCTGTTGCGGCTGCTGCTAGGGCTAATGCTATTAATGCTTGTACAGCTGCTAAACAAATAGCCTGTTTTGCTTCTGCTAGTCGCAGTGTCGCTGTTACGGCTATAGCTGATGCCCATGATGCTAAGTTACGGGCTTTTGCTTTTGCTGAAGATGCTGTTGATGCTCAAGATGTTGCTGCTGCTGCTGCTACTGCTGCTGATGAGGCTGCTGCTGCCGCTGCTGCTGCTGCTGAAGATGCTGCTGCTGCTGCGGCTGATGCTCTAGACACCTATGACGCTGCTGCTCTAGACACCTATGACGCTGCTGCTGCTGAAGATACTGCTGCCGCTGCTGCTACTGCTGCTGCTGCTGCTGAAGATGCTGCTGCCGCTGCTCTAGACACCTATGACGCGGCTGCTGCTGCTTTTGCTGAAGATACTGTTGATGCTGCTGCTGCTACTGCTGCTGCCGCTGCTGCTACTGCTGCTGCCACTGCTCTAGACACCTATGACGCGGCTGCTGCTGCTTTTGCTGAAGATACTGTTGATGCTGCTGCTGCTACTGCTGCTGCCGCTGCTGCTACTGCTGCTGCCACTGCTCTAGACACCTATGACGCTCCTGCTACTCCTGCTCTAGACACCTATGATGCTGCTGCTGCTGCTGCTGCCACTGCTCTAGACACCTATGACGCTCCTGCTACTCCTGCTCTAGACACCTATGATGCTGCTGCTGCTGCTGCTGCCACTGCTCTAGACACCTATGACACTCCTGCTACTCCTGCTCTAGACACCTATGATGCTGCTGCTGCTGCTGCTGCTGCTGAAGATGCTGCTGCTGCTGCTGCACTAGTCATCTATGACGTGGCTACTGCTCTAGACACTTATGACGCGGCTGCTGCTGCTGCTGCTGCTGAAGATGCTGCTGCTGCTGCTGCTCTAGACACCTATGACTGAAAACATAGTAGGCGTTATTTACAAACACTGCTGTTACCTATGCCTAAACTTAGTAGGTCTTATTTACAAACAAGAGAGCCACGTGGTGTTGTTTACAAACAAAGAGAGCCACGTGGTGTTGTTTACAAACAAAGATAGTCACGTGATGTTGTTGTGGTCTATCATGTCAATGAAGGGGTCACGTGATCAAGGGGGCGTGGTCTATTATGCAAATGAGGGGGTCGCGTGACCAAATGGCGACCTCTGATTGGCTGGTGATCAAGAGGGCGTGGCTTATTATGCAAATGAAAGGGTCACGTGATCAAGGGGGTGTGGCCTATTATGCAAATGAGGGGGTCACGTGACCAAATGGAAGCCTCTGATTGGCTGGTGATCAAGGGGGCGTGGCCTATTACGTAATTATGCAAATGAGGGGGCGTGGCCTATTACGTAATTATGCAAATGAGGGGGTCACGTGACCAAATGGAGGCCTCTGATTGGCTGCATGTCGATTGAGTAATAAACAGTAGTTAACTATAGTCCCGTTCCGATACATACTATACTACTATGGTGCCTTAATTTCTCGCATAGAGAAGGGAGTCTCACAGTCAGTTGGAGCAGTTTTGACCAGGGCACCTTAATTTCTAGCATAGAAATTGTAGTAACCTGCAGACGGACAGCCGAAAATTTGTTTAACCCCCCTTGAACGTGTCATGATTAATAGATAGAGTCTACTCTGAAGCTGGGCCGCTTGAGAGACCTAGGTAAAAAATACCATGGTAAATATTAAGATTTACAATAATAAACTAGGATGTATCATGTTAAACCATAATGCACCAGAGTATACCCTGTTATTGTGTGGTTCATATAACCATAGTTCACCAAGATATGCCATGATAAAGATATGTTCATAAGCCAAACCCCACTTGGCTCTGTGTCATATGATTTTCATACTACTACCCATTAACTTAGCCTTTCCTTGCACTGGCCCTGGGCAGGCCTGTTCCACCTGAATGGGTAATTAAAAGCACTGCCCAGGTGAGGTACTGCTAGTGTTGTTGTTCCACTACGGGTAATTTGGGTGATGAGCTGTATGCATTATCCCACCTAATAAACTGTTTGACAAATACATACTTACTATTTAGATGGCAATCTATATTTTACAGTTGTGATACTTTCTAGGGCAAAAGCAATGACTTGTTTAGTGTATACCCCAATAGTCACCTTTCTCTGGATATCTGGTGATATTTTCTTCTTTTTTTGAGAAAAATCAATGAAAAATTGGATATTCCATGTATTAGTTTGGGAGTCACATATTATTTTTTCAATTATTATCAGCTTTCCATTGTATAATGCACATAATTTTGACAATATTATTTTAAAATCCGCTCTTCCCGCTAATCGAGATTCATCTGTGAATTCACCATCATGTCTTCCAGAGCTCCTTTAACTATAAGTACCCCCAGATAGACCTAGGTGGCAGCACAAATATAAAACTAGTTCAGAAAAGAAATACCATATTATTGGCACACACTGCGCCGTGCCACATATTTGTTAAGGTAGTTATATGTGGGGGCACAGGCCTACACTGAGCCATGTTCTGGTGGAGATTGTCCGCAGAGGGTATGTAGTATTAGTGTAAAGGCCTGACACTGTTGTGGTTCGGTCATCCAGGTGACCACGTGACCAAACACTACATAGAGGTAGTTCCCACAGCAGACAGAAGAGGGCTCCAGTATAGGCCTGGTGATACTTGTGGGAACTACCTCTATGTAGTGTTTGGTCACGTGGTCACCTGGATGACCGAACCACAACAGTGTCAGGCCTTTACACTAATACTACATACCCTCTGCGGACAATCTCCACCAGAACACGGCTCAGTGGACGCCTGTGTGTGGGGGCAAACCTTTCACCTGGGCCTGTATCTGGGACTCTGCTTTGAGAGTGATTAATGTAGTCCCGGCACCCCTCCCATAAACCCCTCGACGCAGCAACACATAACACTACGGCCTTCCACCTATCATATAAGCGATGCAGCGTGATAATTAGCATTCCCTCTCTATCTCTCCCCACATATTCCATGACCTCATTTAGGAATGTTTTCTAAACTTTTCAGAATGACATGGTGTTTTAACATGCAGTTACTTTTTGTGGGATTAAAAAAAGGACAGGTATAAAGACAGAGACTGAGGCACGAACAGGGACAGAGGCACGAACAGAGAGAGGGAGAGACAGGGGCAAGGTTAGAGAAGGGACAGGGATAGAGAGAGAGACAGGGATATAGACAGAAATAGGGATAGAGACAGAGACAAGGACAGAGACATGGACAGAGACAGGGACAGAGACACAGAGAAAGATATAGACAGGGACAGAGGCAGAGACAGAGACAGGGACAGGGACTGAGGCAGGGACAGAGACTAGGAGAGAAGGAGGGACTTTGACAGGGATATTGACATGGACAGGGGCAGGGAAACAGACAGGTACAGGAACAGAGACAGAGACAGGTACAGGGACAGAGACAGAGACAGAGACAGGTACAGGGACAGAGACAGAGACAGAGACAGAGACAGGAACAGTGCCACAGACAGGTACAGGGACAGAGACAGAGACAGATACAGGGACAGGGACAGAGACAGAGACAGGGACAGGGACAGGGACAGAGACAGAGACAGGTACAGGGACAGAGACAGAGGCAAGGACAGAGACGGCAACATATTCTATTATATTAACCGCATAGGGAAACTGATTAAGGACAATTTAAGTATTGTTGTATACATCTAAAATCCCTTATAAGCCACGCCATGACTTGGGTACTAGGCGCTGCTTATACATGAAGTAGGTAGCTTTTGTCACAGGCCTACACTGAGCATGTTGGTTGGCAGGGGTTGGTAGTATTAGGGTTAAGGCCTGACACTCTGGTAGACCAGTCATCTGGACACCTAGACTCAGATATGTAGTGTAATTTCCAGTCAGCAGATAGCTCTGGTGTATACCTGGTCTGAGTCTAGGTGTCCAGATGACCGGTCCACCACAGTGTCAGGCCTTACCCTAATACCACCAACCCCCTGCCAGCCATCTCTCCCACAACACACTCAGTGCAAGCCTGTGTTTTTTGTAGAGTTAACTAAAGATGCACTATAGGCTGTGTCTCACCAGTTTGGGCCAATATAAACGTCTTTGATTGGCTGCCATCTTTGGACAGGTGCCATGTTTGATCACCCACTATATAAAAAATGTTTAAGAAAAATGTATTTCCTCGTTAATATGTAAAGGATGAAACAAAGAAAATGGCGGCCATTATAACTATATATATCTTCACCTGCCCTAAATAAACTGTTTTCTGTCAGGAGGTCAAAGCTAAGATGGCACCCGGTCAAAGAAGTTCACAAGGGCCTGATCTGGTGAGACACAGCCTATAATAGCCCCTTTGGTGGTCAAGAACTGGGTCTATCTATTTGTTTGAAAGACTTGGTCAATAAAAACTTTATTCAACCCAACTTATCTCCACTCTAGTTACACAGATCTATTATTACCCATTCAACAGACCTAGCCAAAACACCATTCACTTTCGCCGCTCTGTCCCACGCCCTGATTTCCATCCATCATGTAAGTTGCACAAAGGTTTCTCCTGGTTTTAAGTCTCCTGTGCACTAGTCAATGGCGAGTTAAACTACACAAGCAAACAAAAGGCGTGGTTACACTGAACTTGATGACAGTGAATGATCAGCTTCAGGCCAGTAACAGCTACGTTATACAGGGGGAGTTCATAACCGTTACCATACATTTTTGTGGGAAGAACATAATGTATAAGGTATAGTCACCTGGAGAACACTGATATTCCTAGGCTCCCTATACACCCAACCTCTCAGTCACTAGTGCCTAACCTAGTTAGTCATTTTTTGGCTCCCTATACCACCAACCTAGATTAGTTATTATTGTCAGGTTGGTCACTACTGACCAACCCACCTTAGTCTTTTTATTTCCAGGGGGAGCCACTGAGTGGTCATCACAGGTGGCACGAACTAGTGTTATACAAATACAACACACCAATGATGGACCTAGTTTAGCCACTACTGACTGACCCCTTGGTCATTTTTGAATATAACTTTGCCATTGTGACTAACACTCGTATGACCAACCTGGGTTAGTCTGTACTGACTAACCCTTTCAAACTATGGATTTTCAGTGTACGACACAAACGCTGAGAAGGACACTTGCATTTGTGGTTATTCATGCGTTGTCATTTTTTCAAAAAGAACAAATACTATAAGTCGTAGTCCCATTATAATAACCTGAATAACCTCAAATAGGCCACAGGGTGATCCACCAGAATGTGAAGTTTCGTCCCAATGAAAGGGGCACTACATTTTGAAGGTGGTTTCATAACAACCAGCCCCTTCGGGGGCTGGGATTGTGGGCCCACTCCCTCACTAAATAGGATGGAAAATGACACCCCTATGACGTAAAACTGTGGCCTATTATCAGCGCAAACGGTGACCATTTGTTAAGCCCCCCCCCCCACACCCTCCTCCGGCATAGGCCTACACACTAGTAGACCACAGCAGCGCGTGGGAACTTGGCAGGGCGGGATCGACACATTTTTTATGCAACCGTCACGTTGCAACATAATTTCCTGTCTCAAAGGGTTAAGTCTTTTTGATGAGGATGTAGCATTGACTTTCTGTCACATGTGTTATTATAAGAGTAATATGACATTTTGTCAGACAGGCTAAGTTGAAGAGCTAACAGATCAGTGGACAATGTTACGCATGCGTTAAACACCAGGCGGAGCCGCGGCGTTGTCCCCCCCCCCCTGAAAGACACCCATTGTGCAGGTCTCAGACAGGAACTCCCAGGGTAACTGAGTACATGCTTCGTGAACAACAACCTCTGCAGTAGATAATGGATGAGTTCTGGGCAGTCAAATTTGAGGAAAGTTTGATAAAGTTAGACAGGGACAGGGACAGAGACATACAGAGAGAGAGAATGACAGGGACAGGGACAGGAACAGAAACACAGACAGGTATAGGGACAGAGACAGAGGCAAGGACAGATCCAGGAACAGAGATATAGACAGAGATAGGGATAGAGACTGAGACAGAGGCAGAGACAGGGACAGGAACAAAGACAGAGAGGATAACAGGGACAGAGACAGGAACAGAGCCACAGACAGGTATAGGGACAGAGACAGAGGCAAGGACAAAGACAGGAACAGAGCAGATATAGCGATAGAGAAAGGGACAGATATAGAGACAGGGACAGAGACAGGAACAGATATATAGACAGAGATAGGGATAAAGGCAGCGACAGGGACAGGAACAGAGCCATAGACAGAGCCATAGACAGGTATAGGGACTGAGACAGAGTCCAGCACAGAGACAGGATCAGAGCTATAGACAGATATAGCGATAGAGAAAGGGACAGAGATAGAGACAGGGACAGAGACAGGAACAGATTCTATAAACCGCATAGGGAACAAATTTCAGTGGCCCTGGCGATCTGACTTGCGTACCAGGTGCTGCTTATACATCAAGTAGGTAGTTTTTGTAGAGGTCATTAAAGATTCACTATAGGCTGTGTCTCACCAGTTTGGGCCAATATAAACGTCTTTGACTCGGGGCCATCCTTGACTGGGTGATATCTTTGCCTGGGTGCCATCTTTGACCAGCCACCATAAAATAAAAGATTTAAGAAAAGTGAATTTCCTCGTTGATATGTAAGGGATAAAATAAAGAAAATGGTGGTGGTTATAACTATATATATCTTCACCTGCCTCAAAGATGGCACCCGGTCAAAGACATTCACAATGGCCCAATCTGGTGAGACACAGCCTATAATAACCCCTTTGGTAGTCGAGAACTGGGTCTATCTCCACTCTAGGTACACTGATCTATTACTACCCATTCAACCGTAACAGACCTAGCCAAAACACCATTAATTCTCACCACTCTGCCCCAATAAACATGGTTTACACTGAGCATGATGACAGTGAATGATCAGCTTCAGACCAGTAATAGCTACGTTATACAGGGGGAGTTCACAAATAATTATTGGGTGGGGAAAATAATGAATAGAGTAGAGTCACCTGGAGTCGGACACAAACCCTGAGAAGGGCACTTGCAATATATGGTTATTCAAGCAGTGTAAGCTATTTACTTGTGAATACTTGTAGACTCTAAGTGTCATTCTTACGAAAAGAACAAAGACTAGAAGTCAAAGCTAAATTAATAACCTGAATAACCTATTGCGCCTAACGATCATAGAAAAAAAGTAGGGCAAGGTCAAAGGTCAAGATCATTCAAAAATAGGGCTAGAGCTAGGGCTCTTTTAATATCAACATGGCAGGTGCAAAATCTCATGTCAAGGTAGGGTAAGACCTTGATCCATGAGAAATTATAATGACTTTAGCCAAGGTCAAGGTCACTCTTTTCAAGGTCAAATATTCAGAAATGGCCCAAAATGGCTATTATCCTTGGTTTCAATAACTCTGGTGATCAGCAATTTCATCATAAGTATGACCTCAGGTTATGTGTTCATCTCATGGTGAATCTACCCTGGGCATGGGGTTGGAAAATCTGAATGACGTCACCCACAAGACGTCACAGCATTGTGCCTATCTGCCATCCTGCAGTGAGGCTCACGACACAGAAGGTAACAGACAGTGCAGGTTACCTCCATCAGAAAGACACCAGACACCCCAGCACAGAGTCCAGACACCCCAGCACCGAGTCCTACCACAGTCCTGTACTGTCTACATCCAGGTAAAGAGGAGGTAGGTCTCAGTGCGACATATAAGGCCCGAATCCGCCGATGAGAATTTTGGCATATTTTGGCATATTTTTTACCCCCCCTCCGATGGGATTTTCTGAGAATTTTAGCCAAAAAAAAAAAGAAAGAAAGTACATGCTGACTAGCAAACACCCAGACTTAGGCCTTCAAAATGGGGGATATTTGGGAATATTTCTCAAAATACCCTCATTTGATACCCAAAAGAAGACTTTTCCATGCTCCTTTTTTTTTTTTTTTCCTCCCACCCCCCCGGAAAATTTCAGTACTGAAGGGCAGCTTTTTTTTTTTTTTCCTCCCGCCCCTCAAAATATTTGCTCTGAGTGCCGGTAATCCAAGTTATCAATAAAAGGTGACCTAAGCCCTTGAAATTAACCATCTAAGGGCTACATGCTGTTCTATTGCATTTCCTTGTCATCATGATGCATAATTATCGCACTAGTGAGTAGCTGGCCGAGGCGGTATCCATAAGAAGCATATAGGATATAGAACCCTTGGTATCCATGCACTGTGACGACAAACAGTACATACAATAAAGCCTTGTGTATACACATTAGGGGATGAATCGCAATGCGTGTAGGTCAATTGATTGCCTTTGTTAGTGAAAAACATAAATAAAATGGATCTGATTATGGTGTACCCTAGTAGTAAAGCCTCTATTGCATTTCCTTGTCATCATGATGCATGATTATTGCACTAGTGAGTAGCTTGCCGAGGCGGTATCCATAAGAAGGATATAGGATATAGAACCCTTGGTATCCATGCACTGGGACAACAAACAGTACATACCATAAAGACTTGTGTATATTCACATTAGGCCAGATTAGGAAAATGTAGGGGTTTTTTTCTAACTTTTTTTTTTACATGAAAATACCAGCCGGCCGTTCCAAAGACCCGAAAATTGACAACAAAAAAAGATAAAAATACGGAAATTTCTTCAAAATTCTATAAAAAAAACATAGGGTGGGCCCTGTTATGATAGGGTCGGTCGGGTTACCTGAAACAAACCTCATTTTTTTTGGCCTTAGAGGATGAATCATAATGCGTGTAGGTATATGTTAATTGATTGCCTTTGTTAATGAAAAACATGTATAAAAATGGAACTGATTATCGTGTACCCTAGTAGCAAAGCCTCGCGTATAAGCCACACCCTAACCCGATCCAATTAGCCCCACCCCCGATATGACTTGAGTACTAGCCGCGGCTTATACGCGAGGTTTTACGGTACTTCAAATATGAGCCAGCCCTTATGAGGTTTTGTATAGCTACGATGATAGTTATACCACAAATTAATGTATGTCTAATGATAGACACATTAGGGGAGGAACATTAATGCTTGTAGGTATATATTAGTTAATGGAAAACATGAATAAAAAATGACAAATATTGGCATATTTGATATCTAATTAAGCTTTACTGCCAGTGATGCAGTTGGATAGAAATAGCTTACATGTGTTTACATAGTTTTGGTTGTGTTCTACAATGTACAGAGTCTTGTAGGTTGTATCTCATGATGTGGGGCGTGGTCAATAAACATGTTTAGAAAAGAATAGCACATTGAATCACTATTCATCCCTTGTGGGTCATGGAGTAAAGGCCACCTACAGATGCCCATTAATCTATATCATTGTAGGTCACACCTGCAGAGAGGACACAAAGACACTGTCCCAGCTCATAGCTCAAAGTCATTCACACCGTCAAAAATACTTTTTAAAGATAAATGAAGAAGAAATGCTTTCAGTGAAATGCTTTCATATTTGTGTCTTCTTTCTTTAGCTCCCAAGGCTGAAGTTTGATGAATGATATGTTTCCACACTGTCTCATAGACTAGTTGTTAGGCTACGGTATTTGCAATCTGAGTTATTATCCCAGAGGGAGTTGGGAGTAATTAAACCTAAATAAAAATAAAAATTGGCCACCCTCAGGGCATAATATATGAGTATCAAATAAAATAAAAAGCCTCCCTTCCACACCTCTTATTTCCCAAAAGTATTCGCAAAGCTAATAATTATAATTAAGCGGCCTTAGATATAATATGTTTTATAGATGTACTTAATATCGCTGATAAAACATACTATGGGAGGGGCACCGGGATCGTGAATATCTCTTTAATACAAGTACGAACGTCATAGATATTGCCATTAATCAATTGGAAATTAACACAGAATGCCTATATCATATAATAGAAGCAAGTAAGAGGGTGTAACTGAAGAAATTTAGCAAAATATGGGCACCAGACTAGCCGGAAGTGCCCGTCCCAAGTTGACCAATCAGCATCCAGCTGTGCAGGGCGTGACCTCAATACAAATGGCGCGGCTTCTGAATTCCTTCCCCGCAAGTGAGTCACTTCAGGCATCAATCCTGGCCATTTGCATACAATGTAAGCAATATTTACAAGCAAAATTGACAGATATAGTTCTAATAACAAACGTTGTTGAGGTAATTATAAAGTAGAAGGAGTGCTTAGGATGAAAATCGGGAAAAAACAATGAGTACCGTACGGTAGATCTCAGCCAGACGCAACTTCTACTACTATCTCGTACCATTCTGCAGCAACAGGGGGTGATCAGAAGACCTCTCTGAAATGTCTACCTGAGCTATATATTTCCCATTCAAAAACGCCAATATGGCGGCCGCGACAGTAGCGCCATCTGTACTAACCTGCTGGTAGGTAAAGAGTATAGCGATTCACAGATCATAGTTCACCCGCATAAAACTCTAACAATACCTAAACAGTAGTTTTGACTGCCCAGACCCAACAAAAGTTCAAGGTCATGTGGCTGTTACCAAAGCCTTCCTTTGGAATTTGCAAGTATTTATTCCATACTTAAGCATACAAATATTTCGCGGATTTTTCATTTCCGAAAATATATACCCAACGAAAGAGTACTTTGACAGTATAGGCAGTACCCCTGTATAACCGCTATCTATACTGCATATATGCAGTACTGTGTTTTCAGTCCCCAAAAACTGATACTGCATATATATGTAGTATCAGGGCTCTATCTGTATTGTAGGGCTGGTTTTTATAGGACATATTCATCTGCAATGTCCCCGCTGGTTGGAAATGATTTTTCAGCAGAGGAGCGCCCCTTTAAGGGTAGTAACTGTATCTGAAGCTTATTTATATTTTATTCTGTATTCATCCTTGGTTTTACCTTTACAGAAAAGATGCGTTGGACACTGATACTTGTTCTGGCAGTTGTGGTGATGGCGGCTGCCATTCCTATGGTAACTGCTCAAGGACCTGCTGGCCAGCGGAGTGGAGGTTTTGGCCAGGGAGGAGGGGGAGGAGGGCGAGGAGGGCGAGATGCCGGACCTGCAGACTCTGGTAAGAATCAGACATCATGCCATTGTAACAGTGTCTTGTAACTTTACCCTCCCACTCTGTAAGAAGTGCCACTTAGTTGACCTCCATTTCAATGCTACTAGGTTAGCCAATTTTAGGTGATTCTCTCATATTTATATGATTACATGATCTGTATAATTGCAGGCAGGTATGGAAAGTTTTGAGAGTCTCGTTTATCATTTAGCATGATAAAGCTACAATGTATTGTCACATATAAAATACTGTCGGCAAAAATAGACCTCTAAGGAGTGCATTACAAGATAATTGAATTACCCCTGATTTTCCCTGCAATCTTCCCCACCGTGACCATTTGTCGCTTCCTACCTCCAATTTACAGCAAAGGGAACATTAATATCACAGACAGTGATGTTAAACACTTGGAAAATAATTGACCAAAGCAATTTAACTTTGGGATGTTTTAACTAATAATGTATCTTTAATCCTGGTATGTCAATTATACAGAACCTACATAACAGATTTAAAAGTATTGATAATTATTCTCAGTCCTTAATCATGACTACTGAATTCCTGATATCATTCGACACATCATGATAAAACATTAATACGATGGGAATCATTTTATGAAATCAATCAAATTTATTAATGAATCATTTGTGTTCATTTTTCAGATGAGGATAGGTCCGAAATAACACAAGCGCCATGACTTGCTTCACATCAGCGTGATGACAGCCAGTTTTCCACATCCTTTCCTTTGATGACAGGATCTCTTCCTGTGTCTATGAACTGTTACATTCTACAATAAGTCATTGTTATTTGATGTTCCCAAATACACAAGGCGAAGTTAAAAACAAAAATCTGTACTACAATGCTAAAGTATTGGGTAAATTTCTTTGTGACATTTCCTCACCCTCAACCAGCCAAATGTCTAACTCACTACCATGGTGACAGAGTCATCGAGGGAGTTATGCATGGGGCCCAATATGGGAGGGAAGTGTTTTTCCGCAAAATTTCTTCTGTTTTTCTTTTCCATTGGACTTTCAGTTAAGTAAGAGTATAACCACCATTTCGTCCACTAGTCCACCCGGACTAGTCCAACACAATGCTAAAACATACTCTACTCTGCTCATATCTACCTAATACCAATATGTTTTTGTAAGCTTTATAGATACATGATATTTTGGAATAAACAAGATGTTGGTTAAACTGCTCCTAGTTGTGTCATGTCTCCTGACTTGATTACTCCAGGCCTTACCAAGCTTATACCATATACATAAACAAGGAAAATGTGCCTTGTACCACGGTCTGGGATCGACACATTTTTTATGCAACTGTCACGTTGCAACGTAATGTCCTGACACAATTTGTAGCTTACATCATGATAAATGATAAATTAAAATGCAAACATATATTTATTTAAGCTACAGATTCCCCTGGATTCAATTTAATGACTGATTGATTTAATACATTCAAATTGTAGACCTATAACAGGGGCGGGAGGCTACTTATGATGTAAATAAATATTGCATCCCTTACCATAGTCAAAGCCACATTTTTCTTCAGCTCAAGCTTCAATACAACCTAGAGTCCCCCCGCCCGCCCCCATGAATGGGGGATGTGGGCAGTGATACTAGTCCCTAGGCCTATTGATCGTATTTAAATATACAGCAAACTGTGCCTTCTTCTCATGACAACCTCCCCTCTACATCTAGACTATCGCTCACGTCTTACATACCAGAACGCGGGAACACAGCTTGGCATCCCTCTGCCCCAGATATCCTATAGAGATATCACCATGGCGATTCATGTCTTTTACTACTAGTGGCACCATAGCGCAACGAAGTCTTGTGCAGAAACTACAAAATGCCCGGAATGAGCAATGACATAATTTTTTCCCCGGCTATAACTAAAAATACCTGTAGGTAGGGTAGCCTAAATAGGTCGCATATCTGCATGATGCTTGAATACGAGTTACTTGGCAGGGCAACAATCATGCTTCAGGATGGCAAAATGACATTAAAGTAGTGCGCTACCATTGAGATAAATGAATCAGCGGTTACAGACAGTACCATTATGTTCACTGTCAATCACAAAACCATGCTCACCATGTTGTCAACAACAAAAACCATTCAATGACATTAGCCTTACCAAATCGATCCAATCAGAAAGGGTTTATATTTACATGCTGTATAACATGTTTCATACCAGCTTTCATGTATTTCTATTCTTATCTGTGCCTTATTTTCCCTACAGCAAAAGTTTAAGTTGCACTTTACCATTTTCACTCATACTGGACATAGATGTCAATGAGTTATAGATGTCAACAGATCATGCACAGAGAGAAGAAACAGCGTCAAAAGGGAGTCCAGGTTGCCTCCAGAATGACTTCCCTCTTATGGGGAGCCCAGGTCGCCTAAGGGAGCCTAGGAGTAGTATAGTATGTATCGGAACGGGACTATGGTTAACTACTGTTTATTACTCAATCGATATACAGCAAATCAGAGGCCGCCATTTGGTCACGTGACCCTTTGCCATGGTAACGTGACCTACTTAGGGCTCTCAGCCAATCAGAAGCCAGCATTCTGGGTGACCTACTGACCTACTTAGAAGCTCTCAGCCAATCAGAGGCCGGCATTCTGGTAACCATGGTAACGTGACCTACTTACGTCACGTGACCTACTTAGGCTCAGCCAATCAGAAGCCGGCATTCTGGTAACTAGGGTAACGTGACCTACTTAGGGTTTGTTTGTAAACAACACCACGTGGCTCTCTTGTTTGTAAACAACACCACGTGACACGTGACTGTTTGTAAACAAACAACTTATATATAGAAAATAAACACAACAAGTTCCATGTTATGCTAAAATTATATTTTCAAAAAAAAGCACATCTGTTACAGCGTCTATGTGTAACTACGCGCGTTCTCATTCAAACACTATAACACTATTATACCGTAGCAGCAGCAGGTAGGACCGGAAGAAAAGCAAGCGCACGAGCAGAAGCGACGACACCATTTGCACAATCCGGCCGTCGCGTTGGTAGCCCTACTACCCGTCGCGCGTTCAACTGGAGGTTTAAGAGTGACAAATGATGATTCTTTGTCGACGCGACTGCTAACATCAGCAGCATCAGCAGCATCAGCAGCAGCATCAGCAGCAGCCGCAGCAGCCTCGGCAGCAGCGGTAGCAGCAGCAGCAGCAGCGGCAGCAGCAGTAGCGTGAGCATTAGCGACAACAGCAGCAGCGACAGTAGCAAGGGCAGCAGAGCGTGCACTAGCAGCGTTATCAGCGGCGACATGGGCAGCCGCAACAGCAGCAGCAGCAGCAGCAGCAGCGTCGGCATCGGCGGCATGAGTAGCTGCATCGGCGGCAGCAACAGCAGCAGTCACAGCCGCAGCGGCAACAACAACAACGTCATCACAACCAGCGTCACTAACAGCCGCAGTAAATGCAGCAGTAGCACGATGAGCGGCACTAGCAGCAGCAGTAGCAGAGGCTACAGCATCAGCTTCACATTCGCGCGCCGCTTCGTCATACCGCTTCATGTCACGGTCGCAACTTTCCATCATGGGGATCTGCAAGTTGAGGCGTGGTGCTGGTGGTGGTGGTAGTAGTAGTAGTAGTAGTAGTAGAGTGAATGACGATTGACGATGACGAATACGGTTTCACTCCCCCTTATATACCCTTACTCCCCCCTTTTTTCAAGCCGCCGGCCAGCTGCCCACTCACGGCAGGTCTTTAGATTAGCCTTAAGTCGCTTACTACGCGCTCATCATCCCTCTAATCGCATTTTCCAGCCGCCGGCCAGCTGACTGCTGACGACAGGAGAGGGTGATTTTTTTTCTTTAGATTTAAGCCGCTTACCACACGCGCGCCCTCTAGTCACAGACAGAGTGACAGAAAGGGAGGGGGTCGCTTTGTTCACGCTACCTGTAGTTGTTTTTCTATACACACTCTAAGCCCATGACCTGCTAATCCTTTATACAGGTAACACGTGTTCAACTAATTACACTATTGTATGACAGTCGGTACACGGATTAATTTTAAACCACCCTCCCATCTGGATCCATGTCTGGTGGGTGGAAGGATCCAGCTGAAAAGCGTGATTAGGGCTTTTGTTTCTCTTATGATAGCAGCAGGTCAGCATGCGACAGCTGAAAATGTCAGACTAAGTCGAACTCTCGCCGCTCCTATAAAAGACTGAGATGCATCTCTCTTTCCACACCCCCTTCTACCATCGCCGCCGACACCGCCACCGCCGGCCAGCTGACCGCCGCCACCGCCTGCAGTCACCGCCATCACGCCAGCAGGGAATTTCGAGCTGAGTCTGCTTATTGCTTATTTTTTTTCTTTGAGCTTTTTTTTTTTTTAAATTTTTATTTTCACTCAGTCTTTTTTGTTTCGGAGGAAAGAAATATGGCGCCGCAGAGGGCGCGAGTTTCTAAAAGACGGACACGCGAACAAAGTGCCCTCCTCAACTGCCCGGCTATTTTTTTATCTCAAAGGAGAGAGCGTCACGTAGTTGAGGTTCACGCTTCTCTTGAAGCGTACCGAATTCTCGAGAAAAGCAAAGCTGAGCGCCATCGTCGTTATACAAGAGCGGAAAAGGAAAACGTAGCGACATGGCCGAGAGCCGTCTTCTCAGAACAGTATTTACTCTACCATTGCATAACAGCCGCTCTCAGCGCCCCCACTCGTTGGGCGTTTCATGAAAAGAAAGAGCGCCGCTACTCTCCTCACCCTGCCTCCTCTTATAAAGTGAGAATAAGCGCTATGAAACGATTCGACAAGCCGATCGGTTTCTTGGGAGCGACTGCAGCTCCCACTCGGTGGGCGCGCGTTGTGGCCGACGTGAACACGGTCTCTAAACGTTTCAACGTCGTCACTTGTTATCCCGCATATTGCAACGCAGACGAATTGAAGAAGATAGGGACGCACTATTTTAAACCATACGCTCCAATATGTATTTGTCACCGCCGCGCTCACACGCCTTATTGCTTTTTCGAGACGATCGTGTCACAACACAGAAATAGAAAAAAAAGCAGCAAAGCGACGAGCTTTGCCTAAATGATCAAAAAAAAAAAAAAAATTAATCTCCTCCTCCTCCTCCTCCTCCTCCTCCTCCTCTTCCTCCTCCTCCTCCTCCTCTTCTTTTTTAAAAAAAATAAATATTTGTATCAGACTCCTCTTTTCTCCACAACCATTCACTACCGACCGTTCGAGTGAGAAACACAGCAGACAGTCAGACACACAACTACTCTCTGACGCGTCCTGAAAAAAAACAAAAAAATGTCGAGTAGTAAAAGCAAACTCTTCACAGAAATTCATTTCGACGCTCGACTACAAGGACCCTTTAGTTGTATCATTAGCGGTCCGTCGGGTTGTGGAAAATCGCGCTTGGTGGATCAATTTCTGAGCGAAGTGAACAATTTGGTCACGCCGCCGGTGGAAAAGACTTTTTACCATTACGGCGAGTGGCAACCTCTGTTTGAAAAAATGCAAAATCAGTACGGTGTGGAATTCAGAGAAGGTCTTCCTAGCAAAGAGTCTATAGCGGGAGACGTGGAAGTAGCAGAAGACGCTTTACGACCACACACTCTACTGATATTGGACGATCTGATGAGCAGTTCCAATCAGCAAGTGGTAGCCGACATCTTTACTAAATACTCCCATCACTGGAACGTGAGCGTCATATATATCACTCAGAACCTATTCCAGAAATCACCCGACTTTCGAACTATGAGTCTGAACGCTCACTACATGATCGTTTTCAAGAACCCGCGCGACATGGGGCAAATAGCTAGTCTGTCTCGCCAGGTGTTTCCCTCCAACGCGGCGGCCCTCTCTAGTATATTTACCCATGAACTCAAGCGACCTCACTCATACCTCCTTCTGGACTTCAAGCAGTCAACACCTGACGATCTGAGAATACGCTCCTCTTTGACGTCCATACACTCTCAGCTAGTATTCGTACCGCTAGACAAAAAAAAGAACAAGAGAAAGCAGTAGCAAAAATGTCTTCTCATCTACTCAAAAGACACTTTGGTACTCTCAAGCACTTAGCTAAGTGCTCGCCAAAGGACTGCTCGCATCTAATAGACTCTGGAAGGGACGATCTGATCGCAGCGTTGAGTGAGATCTGTCACAATTTACTGGTAGGGAACATCCCGCTCAGCGACAAACAACTGGACAAGCTTCGAGAATCGGCTGACGTGTTGAGGGAGGTCGGCAAAAAATCTACGCCCATCAAAAAAAAGAGACGCGTCTTGGTACAAGAGGGAGGTTTCCTCATTCCGGCTCTCATAGGGATGGCCTTACCGCTTATAAAGAGCATTCTCCGTATATGAGACACCTCATTCGACACCTACTCGCCGACAGTACCACCACTACCGCCACCGCCAGCGTCATCGCCACCGTCGTCCCCATGACGGACTCAGAGCAGCAACAACACTACAAACGCTTAGCGCTCGTGGATCCTGAGACGCTCTACAAATCATCACGAGCAGGTCTACTTCATCATGTGCCCGCTGCTGCTACAACTAGCGCTGCTTCTACTGCAGTCGCTGCTGCTAGTACTTCTACTGCTCCAAACCTTCCTCCTCTTCCTGATGAGCGTACTGAAAAGAACGAGAGTTCCGCTCCTGCCACCGCCGCCCGCCTACCTGCAGATATGGCCTATTACCACAAGCAGGCAGAACAGTCCCTTCATCCCGACGCGGCCTTGCACCAGGTGCTACAGTTTATCTACAGGGACTTGGACTTAGTGTTGAACGATCCCACTTTGGAATCGCGCGAGAAAATGTTGAAATACCGAAGGTTGTTGAATAGATTGCAATTTTTTCTCGCGAATCCCAACAACAGCAACATCTCTTCGTCCTACACTTCTTCGCCCCCGGCTCACCTCCGTCAGTCTGCTGAAGAAGCCAGCGCGTCCCTACTTGAGCGGTTAGTGAACCAAGTTCCCAAGAGGAATCGCACCCGGACCGTGGCGCTGTACAAACAATTGGAGAAATCCGGTGTGGTCAAGTGGAACGAGGACGGTGCGGTGCGCGAGATGTCGGGTCGGAGAATACCACCTGAGCATCGCATCAACATAGTTGACTTACTGAACGACGCCGCCAGGTTCAGGAAGACGGCGCCCAGACCGGCGGGCTACTCTCCGTTCACAAAAGCGCTGCGCGAAGCAGTTCCCACAGACTCCTTGATCGGAAACCATCTGTATAAAGCGAGCGGACCTGGCCAAAGCTTGGACACACGGCTTGCTGACAGAGGTCGGAAACGACCGAGCTTCGACTCGGAAGAAGGAGAAGCAGCAGCAGCAGTAGCAGCAGCAGACTCTTCTCTCCAGGTGGACGATCAATCCTCTGACGACGAGGAGGGCAGTGAACTTTTCCAAACTCCGACTTCCTATAGGAGCGCTGCGAGTAAGAAAAGGAAAGGGCGCAACCGCCTAGCGGCGGCGACGTCGTTCACGCCCCCAACAGGCCAACGATGGGCAAACCAGTGAAGAGACTGACCAAGAAGGAAAAAGAAAAGAAGCGCGTAGTAGCTAGATATACCGACATCAAAGCACCCTCCAGTTTCACTAGCGTGACTAAACTCCATAAACATCATTTTCGCCACCTAAACCCGGCCGTCATCCGAGATGCTTTAGTGTCGCTGGACGCCTACACTAAACATAAACCCATTCGGAGAAAATTCGCAAGGAACAAGACTATAACCGGCGCAATCGATCAGCAGTGGCAGATAGATCTGATGGACATGCAGGCTTTGGCGTCTCACAACGACCGCTTCCTGTACGTGGTGACGGCGATCGACGTTTTCTCTAGGTACGCGTGGGCCGTTCCCATTAAATCCAAGAGCGGCGCTGATGTTATCGAGGCCTTCCGAAAGATGACAGACACTGGCGAGAGACGACCGCGCACTGTTCAGACAGACAAGGGGAAAGAGTTTTTGAACAAGATCTTTCAAGATCACTTGAAGAGCGAGGGCATACAGTTACGTCAAAAAAATAACGTAGAAAAAAAAAAAAAAAAAAAATGAACATCACCCTACCTAGCAACAGCTCTATGGAGTATTATCCTGACAACAGCTTGACGTCTTTCCGAACTCACTTCGACTCGCCGCTCCTTCTGCCCGAAGCGTACGAAGCGGCTCTGACTGAGATCATCCTCCCTACAGAATGGACTAACGTGCACGACGACGACTTGATCATCGTTGTTCCTCTGCGCACCAAGGGTACGCTAGAGAAGGCGATCAACGTTTTAAAAGAGACTGTATTCGCCGAAGGAAGAAAACCGCAGGTAGACTGGAAGAGAATGAAAAACGCGAACGGTCTGAGCAAGCTAACGTTCAGCTCAAAATACCCGCTGAGCTGGAAGGAAGCGAGCTATGTAACGGTGGAAGAGATATCAGACACGTCGGAAGAGCAGCGATTGAAACCGGAAACAAAAAGGTTCAAGAGAGAGGTCGACTTGAGACAGACGAATGCCGTATACAAGCAGTTCTTGTCCCCGGCCGTGAAGAAGAAGGCGATCAGCGATCAAGCAAGACAGATGATCGAAAAGATGGAGAAAGACATGGGAGTGCGCAGTTTCATGCCAAACATATTCCAGATACCTCCTATTTTCACCGGAAGCAACCACACCCTTCTCGAGCGCTTGAGTGAGACGTTGCGAGATGACAGACTAGAGGGCGCCAGCTTCTTGCTCAAACCGATGCGGATCTTATCGTACGACGCCAAGACGAAACGCGTCACCATCAAACCGCCGAGACACTGTGCTGTCCTGCTGACTCCGCATCTCGCATGCGTTCTAGGCTTCGGAGAGAAGACGTGTTTCGCGTCGCCGACTACCGGCGCCTACTCGATGGATGTTTACGGGGACGTGCACTCTGTGTACATATACACCGACATGATCCAGGAGAGACGTGTGGGCGACATGCAAGTGCCGCTGTTGCGCTGCGTTGCGGTGGACAGAGGCGGAAAGCGTCGAGGTGGCGTGCAAGCTATCAGTTTTCCCCATTTGGATTATTTCCCCTTGAAATCCAAGAGGTTTACCGAGGTCGGCATCTATTTAAGAGACCGATCCGGTCATTCCATCCCATTCGGTAGAGGTGAGGTGACCGTGACACTTCATCTGAGACCTATTGAGCGCTGAAAGAGAAAAAAATTATGCGTCAACGCGTTCCGTACTTTCCACCCAGGCGCACCGTCGGCAGAGGGTACAGCGATTACTACAACGCGCAGCTGGGCAACGGCATCAACGTGTACAGCGGGCGCTCTTTCCAGAGCGGGCACGGTTTGGGCGGCGCTCTGTTAGGTCTGATGCGCTCGGCTACCCCGCTATTGAAGTCGGTGGGAAAAACGCTGCTCCGCGCCGGTGTGGGCGTAGCTAAAGATGTGCTGGCGGGTCGGACTTTAAAGAGCAGCGTGAAAGACCGAGGCGCAGGCGCTCTGAAGAGACTGGCGAGTACGGCGTTCTCGGGAGGAAAGACGACTGTCGCGTCTAAGAAAGGGTCGAAACGTCGCCGGCATTCTCCTCAGACGGGCGGTGGCTCTTGCAAGAGACGTAGAGGGGATGTATTCGACCGGTAAGCGCCTAGGCGTTCAGGTATAAATAAAAAGACTGGAGGCGGCCGGCGTCAGTCTGTCGTCCGCGTGAAGAGAGAACACAATGGCTTACGTACACGAGAGCAGTAACGAGTGCGCGCTCTCTGAGCTCAACCTGCACACCGTAGCGCCGACTCAGACTACTATCTTAAAGTCGTCTTTCCTGGGGATAGAAACAAAAAACTCTGTAGAGGATGGAGGTAACATAAATTTCACCATCAACAAGTCGCAAGAGTACACAGACCTGAACGAGAATTACCTTCATCTGGAATGTCAAGTGCTGAAACCGAACGGAGCGGCGCTCGAGGACACCGACGCGGTAGCTCCGGTGAACAACTTGGCTCACTCGCTCTTCAAAGACGTCCAAGTCTCCATCGGCGGTTTCAAAGTGTCTGGCAACACCGAGACCTACCCTTACCGAGCTTACTTGGAAGGGTTACTCAACTACAACAAAGACGTGAAGGACGGCGTCATGAGCGCCCAGGGGTGGCATGAAGATACGCCTGGTCACTTTGACGCGTTGACTAACGCGAATGCGGGGTACAAAGCGCGCAGGAAGCTAATCTCCAACAAGCGCTTTTCGCTGATGGCGCGACTGCACTTTGACCTGGCTCATCAACCGAAGCTCATCGTTGGAGAGACAGAAATCAATCTCACTCTGAAACAGGCAGCGCCCTCTTTCTATCTGATGTGCGCCGCTGACGGAGGCTACAGCTTGAAGATCTACAAAGCAAAGCTCTACGTGCGACGCGTGTTGGTGGCGGACGCTGTAGCGGAAACGCACGAGAGAGCGGTGATAGAACACGGTCCCTTCGACTACCCGGTGAACAGAGTGGAGGTGACGACGTACGCCATCCCTCAAGGTAACAGAGATCACAGCTACACGCACTCCAACACAGGCCAGCTTCCCAAGTCGATGATGATTTGCTTCCTAGACCACGACGCCTTCAACGGTAGCTACACCAAGAACCCGTTCGAGATGAAGCATTACGACATCAGCTCGCTTCAAGTGATAGTGAACGATCAGAAAGTGCCGAACGACACCTACGTGCCCGAATTTAAGACCAAAGCGGCCGTGAGAGAGTACTTGGCGCTACACACGGAAACGGGGATGTACGAGGGCGCGCGCTCCTGCGGTATTTCATACGATCAATTCCTGAACGGTTACACGGTGTTCCCCCTCGATTTAACCCCAGACAGATCGCACGACGGGTGTCGCGTGAACCTTATAAGAGCAGGTCAGCTGAGGGTGGAAGTCAGTTTCCGCTCGGCGCTACAAGCGACAACAACGGTGCTACTCTACTTGGTGTACGACAACGTCGTCGAGCTGACCCGAGATCGACACCCCATCACCGACTACCACATGAACTGAAGACAAGACAGCGGTACTTAGCGTATCGTATGAACACGCTTGAAATAAGCAGAGTGTTGAAGGAAAACGTTCACACAAAACATCGTTTCCTGGGTGTTTTCTCTTGTGACACTATTCCGAAGCACCCTATCAAAGACACTTGTTTCGTGAGCAACACAGATCCGCAACATTTACCAGGTCAGCATTGGGTGGCGTTTTACGTGTCGAGCACGGGTGAAGTGTACTACTTTGATTCCTTCGGCTTACCGCCGCTGAGTGCGGAGTTCTTGTCTTTCGTGGAACGCTCTGCTCCGTTCAAGTGGCAAAGAAACCGCGTTCAACTACAAGACACTTCTGCTGACACCTGTGGACCTCATTGCGTTCATTTCCTAATTGAAGCATGTCGAACAAGAAACCCCAAGAAGTGCGTCATGCGCATGAGCAAAATCCCAAAGCTGAGCGACCGGACAGTGAGTCAGAAGCTATCGATGATGCTGTTGTGACGGGTTGTTGCGATGGCGGCCGTTTCATGGAGGCAAAGATTCTCTGCCTTGCCGAAATGGTGTTGGATTTATCCAAAGTCGTGCAATGTCTATTGGAGAGAAGTCGTCCGGGGTGTGGTGGTGCGAGTGACGGCGGCGTGAGACTTTGCGGCCTGTTGGGTTGTTGCAAATCGAAGAAGCGAGCTAAAAAAGCATAAACTTGTGTGTTTTTTTGATTGAAATGAAAATAAAGAATAAAATGAAAAAAAAAGAAATTATCTTGTTGTGTTTTTATTTCTATATATAAGTTACATAACTTTTTTGTTTGTTTGTTTACAAACAAGAGAGCCACGTGGTGTTGTTTACAAACAAACCCTAAGTAGGTCACGTTACCCTAGTTACCAGAATGCCAGCTTCTGATTGGCTGAGCCTAAGTAGGTCACGTGACGTAAGTAGGTCACGTTACCATGGTTACCAGAATGCCGGCCTCTGATTGGCTGAGAGCTTCTAAGTAGGTCAGTAGGTCACCCAGAATGCTGGCTTCTGATTGGCTGAGAGCCCTAAGTAGGTCACGTTACCATGGCAACGGGTCACGTGACCAAATGGCGGCCTCTGATTGGCTGCATGTCGATTGAGTAATAAACAGTAGTTAACTATAGTCCCGTTCCGATACATACTATACTACTCCTAGGTGACTCTCTGGCTGACCTAAGGGAGTGAACTGGGGTAGTCATATTACCAAGAGAGCTATATGACTGCCCCAGGTGACTTCCTTAGGTTAGCTAGAGTCACCTAGGCTCCCTTAGGTGACCTGGAATTTTGATGATGTTTCTTTTCTCTGTGTAGATGTTCATCAGTATAAGATGTTTCAATTGAATTGATTTGGTAAGACTGGGACATTATCTTTGGTATCAAATATGTTGACCAGTTTCTCCATGAACCAAAATATATGTAGGTTCATGGTTTCTCATTCAAATATGAGTTCATATAGGTCTGCTACATTCCCCCTCCCATGCTGTATCAATAGTTATGACTTATTCAGGTCAGACCGTGTTATGTCTTAGGCTGTGTCTCACGACCTTGGGACAATGTTTTTGTCTCTGATCGGGTGCCGTCTCTGACCGGCTGCCATCTCTGACCGGCTGTCGTCTCTGACCAGGTGTCAGAAAAAGGTGTTTTAAAAAGAAATATACTCATATATATAAGGATTTGGAAAAACGTTATGGCGGTTGTTATATAATCATAGTTATAATTATGATTAGCCTCCTGCTGTTAGTATTTTGACCTTATCAAGCCAAGCCGGTCAGAGACGGCACCCGGTCAGAGACGGCACCTGGTCAGAGACGGCACCCGTTCAGAGACAAAAACATTGTCCCAAGGTCGTGAGACACAGCCCTTAGTACTTTTCATGTCTACTCATTCATGCGGTTCTAACCTCTTTAAGCATCGCATGTCGCTAAAAGGTGACATTTGTCGCCATGCTGCACTAATGCAGCCCTCGAGGGTAGCTCACCAGGCCTGCATTGGTGCATCATGCCGACCGTTTGGGAGTGTATTGACCATGTAGGGCGGGCATGATGCTTGAAGGGAGTACTGGCGAGTTACTAACCAGTGCTGCATTCCTGCATAATGACAACCAAGGGCATGATGCATGAGCACACTATGCAGCCCTTAGGGGGTTAAAATTTTGATTTCCTATCCATACGATTTACTAATTTAGGGGGACTGAAACCATTTATTACTTATGTAGTATCCTCATGCTGTGCGGTCAGTGATCCCAATGCCCATTGTGTATCGATACAGAAACACTGGGACTGTAACCATGCAGTTATTACTCATTCAGTGCTCATGCTAATATTAATGTAAACCGACAATAGATGTGCCTCTACATGCATGGGTTTGACCGTGTCGAATTTAAGCAAAAGGGCCGTGTCACTGTGTCGATTTTTAGGTATACAAGAACTTAGAGAAAAATTCCTGTGGGTCGATTTTTTTCCTGGGTCCGTCGATTTTTAAAATGGCCTAAAATGGCCATGTCGCTGTGTCGCCAGTGTCGTTTTTTACCCATGTAGAGGCACATAGATCAGCACGGTCATTAGCCCAATGCAAACAGGCTCTCACCTCTTGAATAAATGATAGTGTTAAGAATAAAACAAATTTAAAATACTGTAAGTTATTTAGTGTTGTTGACTAGTCCAGCTCCTCTTCTGTAACGTGGCATACCTCAGGCTGTAAGTGAAGGGGTAAGTTTACTCATGTTAATCTACATTTAGTATATAGGAATCTGACAAGTCATTACCCTGTGGTGAAGGAAATCAAGGAAGGCGTCAAGATCCCAACTGCTGTAAGATACCTGCCGATAAGGACCCTACAGAGGCTGTGGGACTGGAAGATACTCCTTGTCAGAAAGGTGGGGAATTGAATTGTTACATGGATTAACCATTGAGGGACACATAGTGCATTAATGTAACATGCCCTTGGTCGTCATGAAGCATGAATGCAGCCCTGCTGAGTAACTTACCAGGGCTACATTCATGCATCATGTCTATCCTACAGAATTGACTCCTCTTGTGAGTAACTGGCCAGGGCTGTATTCATACATCATGATGACCAAGGGTAGAACACATTAATACACTATACAGCCTCTTAAGGAGGGCATTTCACTATAGGGTAACATTTGTCCTCACCAATGCAGCCCTGGCGAGTAACTCGCCAGTGCTGCATTCATAGTTCATGCTTACACTTCAGACTACCTAGTCTCAACATCAGACCAATGTTGCGTCGGCCCGTTAGATGGCGGGAGGGGCGCCTTACATAGGTCTGACTGCGTGCATGAGGGCTCCATCCTACGGGACGCAGAAGAACCTCAGTACTTAAGAGTTTAATCATGTAAACAATGTAAGTTCCGGGTGTTCTACAAGTGTCATATTGACCCCATTGAAACCGAGTGCTTTCTATGATGTAATTAAGCTATGTTTCAAATGGCATTAATAAAACACTACAGGGAAGGGAGAAATTTGACATTCTTATTCTATGGGCGATAATGGATGCATTCTCCATAGGCCGCCGATGAAGCGAAGCACATGGCTGATTCTTGCCATGATTTGACAGCTCTTTGTTGATAAATTTATTATGCTTATTCATCACTATTTTTCAAATTGATAACAGAATTGAATCCTTATTTAGTATCATAAAATGATGTCCAGCATCTATGGTTAAAAATGTTTTTATAAATCGTCAATTTTGGGTCTAGTTTCGACCCCACAGTCAGACCTACGTAAGGCGCCCCTCCCGCCATCTAACGGGCCGACGCAACATTGGTCTGATGTTGAGACTACAGGCTACCTCCCGGACAGTCTCCTGCCGCCCGTCAGTGACCCCATCAGCGTGCAGCGCTGGTATTACCTTCTTCGGAGTCTCCTTGTCTGGCCTCACATTGCCTCACATTGCCTCACATTGCCTCACATTGCCTCACATTGCCTCACATTGCCTCACATTGCCTCACATTGCCTCACATTGCCTCACATTGCCTCACATTGCCTCACATTGCCTCACATTTAGTCTGATTCCCATGATACCCCTGTCCGCAGAAGCATACAGTCATTTTGAAGCAATATAGAGGCAATATAGAGGCAATATAGAGGCAATATAGAGGCAATATAGAGGCAATATAGAGGCGATATAGAGGCAATATAGAGGCAATATAGAGGCAATATAGAGGCAATATAGAGGCAATATAGAGGCAATATAGAGGCGATATAGAGGCGATATAGAGGCAATATAGAGACAATATAGAGGCAATATAGAGGCAATATAGAGGCAATATAGAGGCAATAAAGAGGCGATATAGAGGCGATATAGAGGCAATATAGAGGAAATATAGCGGCAATATAGCGGCAATATAGAGGCAATATAGAGGCAATATAGGGGCAAAAAAAAGACAAATGTCCATGTTGGAGGGGATAGCTAGCAGTGACGTCACGGCGTCACATGCGGGAAGCTAGTACCACCCCCTGTCGATTAATACGAGTACTAACCAGTTACTCCATATTATAACACGACTTGCTACGTAATAGCCAATGAATAAAAATCAGAGCTCCTCCCTGATTGGTTGAGAGTCTGTGATGGGTAGCCTTGACCAATCAGAGACGTTCGTAGCTACTGTGGGGTGAGTGGCTAGACACTGTGGTATATCTAGATGGGTATACCACGCCCAGCAGTGAAAGATGTATTTAAAATGGCAGACATGCATCGATTGAAACGTATACCTATGTTTAATCACGTTTTGGAGCAAGTTTATTAACATTTTTGGTTTAGAAAATTTCGCAAACTATTTTGACCAGCCAGAACTCATTCAGTATTCACTGCAGAGGTCACCCTAAGTATGTGCTCAGCAGAGATGCCACTGCCTCGTCAACAAAATGTAGGAAATCTTGAGATTTTGGTCAATTTCTGTAGTAAATTAATTGTTATTCAATGCAGAAATTCCAGCCAAAAAGTATGAATTCCTGCAAAAGAAGGAAAAGTGCCATCTCTACTCAGTGGCCCCGGGCATCCCCTATCTGAGACCAGAATCTACTCCAACAGGCTTTTTCTTCTTTTTTTAGCGAGGGGGGGGGGATGTCTTTAAGAGGTCCTAAAATTGTGAAATTTCCATATCAAGAGAACAAAAAATTAAATATAATATTCATCATGTCTGACTTAGTACTAAACAACAAACACAATTAAATTACACATATTTATTTTTTTATTGAATACTGCAGTGTCATTGACTTAACCAAGGAAGGCCGCATTACACACCCCATGTCAAATAACCCATGGCCGTATTTAACGGCCTGTGACGTCATCAGATGTGGCGGTTTGTTTACATTTGAACGACCTATAAAAATGTCTTTTTAGGCTTCCCCCTACCATAATTTTGAAAATTTTAATCGAAAAAGATAAAAAATAAACCCAAAGGAACACTAGTTTTAGTCTGTTAACAGGGTTATTTCACTTGTTGAAGGGGGTGCCGCATTTCACTTGGCCTACGGCCTCATGAAATACGGCACCCCTTCAACTCGTGAAATAACCCTGTCAATAGACTAAAACTTGTGCACCTTTGGCTATGTATTTTATTTCTGTCTGACATAGTTACTTGTTATCAGGAGGTGCGTCTGACACGATAACACGGCAGCTGTATCAGGACAGCTGTAACCCTTAGAGGTCAGGAGGTCGCTAAAAGATGTCATTTGTTGTCAAGATGCATCCATGCAGCCCCAGCGAGTCACTCACTGTTACTGCATCGGTGCATCATGCTGACCCTTCTTGAGTGCCTCAACCCGGTATGGTCAGCATGATGCTTGAATGCAGCACTGGTGAGTGACTCGCCAATGTTGAATTTGCGCATCATGACTACCAAAGGCATGATGTTATAATGGATTATGCCATCCATAAAGGGTTCAAGCGATTCATTGTCATGATGCACCGATGCTGTGCCGGTACTCACCAGTACTGGATTGGCGCATCATGCCAACCATTTAGGAGAGTATTCCACCAGTGGAGACATCATGATGCATTAACCAGCACTACCAAGCTAGGGTAGACTGACCCAAAGGTAACCACGTACCGTGAGATGTCCACCTCAATTTTGTAACCATTCATGCATGATAATCCCTCTTTTTTTGCATCACAGTACACTTTAAGTGATACTCTTTCAAGCAAGGGACAAATCAACACAATATCATACATAAATAGCTGCATAACTAGGGTGGACATGTCATGGTACGTGGTTACCTTGAGGTCAGTTTACCCTAGTTACCAGAGCTGCCTTCATGCATCATTACACGGCCCTTAGAGACTCAACATTAATCTATCAGGTATATGCCAATAATGGTATAGAACTATTTAGAGTCATATAATTATACACATAAGTATATAATATATCACAAATGGCAGAAGATACAATATATCATGAGTACACAAATGACAGCGTAGCTAATCATTCTGATGTTATAAATGACAGTAAACAATTTCATCACATTCCTCTTGGAAGCAGTTTCCACAGCTGATATTGTCAGGTTTTCTGGGTAAATTCTGGGTTAGAAATCACAAAATAAGTAAATGTAAGTAACCCTTTAAGGGTGGCAGAGATTATATTACGCTATATATCATTCATCCTGCAATGCCTTGACAAATGACATATCGAGACAAGTAGTAACATTCAGGGGTAGGTCCAGCCAGTTACTAGAGTTTAGAATTGACCACTCCCTATTAAAATGGCTTGTATACTTTCCATGTTAGGTCAGTACTTTCACAGCATGGCTGTACCGTATTCAACGTAAAAAGTTATTTTAAGTAAAAAAAAATGCCTCAAATATTCATTTTAATAAGTGCCCCCATGGCTGCCAGATACAGACTACTGTCCCACCTCAGTGGCCTCCTCAATGATGCAACACACCTTAACACTTGGCTTGGCTTTAACACCTGCACAGGTGTGAAGTGCTTCATGTTACATACAGGTGTTAAAAACAGTAAGGAAATTCGGGAGACACAGTAAAAAAATCTGGAAAAATTCTGAAAAATGGAGGGGGGGGCGCTTATTACGTCGAATACGGTACATCATATTCTACACTTCTATGCCATGATGTGCCAAAACCTGTGTACATCAATATGATGTGATATAGCTCTGATAGGATGTTCTTTGATAGTCCTATCATGATATAGGTTTGAGACATTACCCTAATATAGGTCTGATGAATACGCTGTATCCTCCTCTGTTGGGACTATATAACACACCAAGTCCTACACTACATGCAGGCATTACTTTCTTCATGGAGGATAATTATTTAACCTTTATATCCCAATGTGTAAATATCCAGCCTTGCATTCATGCATCATGCCAGTCCAAGGGGGTTGATACAATCCCATTGGTAAAGTATATGATGCACCAATGCAGCGCTAGCAACACAGAAAAAATTAACAGCATCAGAAAGACTCCCCTCTTTAGGGGTCGCTTAAACCCGCAGTTCTTACTGCACGTCCAGTAACAGTCAGAACACAGTCGGGACAGGTACTCAGCCGTATATATAGGGGCGCTTGGCCTTTAAGGGAGCCTAGGTGACTCTCTGGCCGACCTAATGGAGTCACCTGGCGGAGTCATATTACCCAGAGAGCTATATGAGGGGAGTCATTCTGGAGGCAACCTGGACTCCCTTTTGACGCTGTTCTCTGGGAAGTCACTCAGCAGCCCTACATTGCTGACAATAGATGTAGATATCAGATAACGGGTTGTCCTTAAAGGGTCAACATAGATCCAAGACATCTCCCATATCAGCTGTAGATGTTGGATATGTGTATATTGATATAGCTTTATCAATAATAGATAGCTGTATGATAAAGGTCATGCGATACGATCAGGTATGGACTACGTAGGTTAATACATGCCCGCGAGTTTGTTATCAGCATTGGGGAATATTCTGTTAATAAAAGATACTGTGTGAGAATTTCTTGTACATTCAATGATAAAATGTAAGAATGATTGAGTATAAACGGTTTGTATTGGTGCCAAAGACAATGCATGAGTCGGCTCTGAAAATGGTTCATAAATACTATGAATATGAATGAGCACACCTAATCTTCAAATTAGAATCTGCAGCATGAAAAGGGGCAAAGTGAGTATCATTGCAAAGTGAACCCATGTCCAACTGGATGCCATGGAGAAGTGAGCCCCTGGGAGAACTAGTTATAGATGTGTACATGCCCAGACATAGGACTTGTAGCTGATTCAAATGTAAGGCTTGTATGTGATTTAGGCTTAAGGCGTGTAGATGATTCAAGACTTGTAGGTGGTTTAGATGTCAGGCTTGTGGGTGATATAGGCCTAGAACCTGTAGTTGTTTCAGGCATAAGGCTGGTAAGTAATCCAATCATAGAGGTTGTAGGTTATTGATGCCTAAGGCTTGTACACTCCACTTGAAGAGGATTGATGCCAATAAAATGATTAAATTCAAAACTCAAACTCAAATGTAAGGCTTTTCACGTAAGGTGATTTAGGCTTGAGGCTTCTAGATGATTCAGCTGTAAGACTTCTGGGTGATTTGGCCCTTGAACTTGTAGTAATTTCAGCCATAAGGCTTGTAGTAGTTTCAGGAGTAAGGCTTATAGACTATATCGTGTCCCGGTAGTAGGCTTGTAGGTGGTTCAGGCGTAAGGCGTGTAGACTATGGGGTCGTGGCAGTAAGGCCTGTAGGTGGTTCAGGTGTAGGGCTTGTAGACTATGGGCTGCCAGCAATAAGGCTTGTAGGTAATTCAGGCATAGGGCTTGTAGACTATGGGGTCGTGGCAGTTGCCCTGCATGAACATACAGGCCTGGGCCTCGCCCACACAGTTAATATACTCCTTCCAGGGGTGCACCAGCAGGTCGTCAATGATCTCAATATGCCTCAGGAACACGGACATACTGCCGACATCGTTGTTCTTCATGGGCCCCTTGAAGTGCTGCCGGTACTCCCTCCTCGACTCCCTCAGCGCCTTCTTCTTCCGCTCCAGATGCAGCACAGAGTCACACTTAGGGCATGTCCTGGGGTTGTGGCCGAGGTGCAGGGGCAGCTTGGTCTGGCAGGCACCACACTTGTAGTCGGGGGTGGGGTCGGGTATCTGCGGGTACAGCCCCCAGTTTAACGTACACGGCCGGCACTGACAGTCCATGAAGTACGTCTCCCTCATCTCCTGCTGCCGCGTCAGCTTGTTAACGTAGTGGTAGATGAAGCCGTAGTTCACGTTGATCTCCTCACCTTTCTTAACCGTGCGCAGCGTTCTCAGAACCAGACGGTTACCGTAGAAAATCGGGTGTGACTCGATGTCACAGGAATGGTTGATGAGGGCGAAGGTGGTGTAAAGACCTCGTCCCATTTCACTGGCATTGCCTTCTTTGTGCATAACATCTACTACATAGGCGTTACACCCAATCTGCTGGTAATGCCGCATTAAGAAAGTCCCTATTCCGGCCTTGGCATCCTCCAGCTCATCCTCAGGAATGCCTTCAAAGAAATTGGTCTCAACCAAGCACCTGACGGATAGCACAGCAAAGGACGCTTTTTTAAATAGGTCATTCAGAGGGTGGGCTTTGTTGTGCCTCAGGAGGTGGAAAACGGTCTCGTAGCTATCAGACAGGTACATCCCATTCTTGTCATACCCAGCGAGCCCCAGTTGGTCGGATTCATCCGGGTTCAGATTCCTCTTGCGGTAGTTGAGTAGATAGTCGCGGCCGGCGGCCAGCACCATCCGTATAGACATGTGCATGGCCCTGCCTGCCTGGTACTCCTTATCCAGGTGTGGACACTCGTACTGGTGGTAGCCCTCCCAGGACAGGTAGCGGCAGCTGGTGCTGCAGTAGCGGGCTATGGGGCAGCTCAGGCACACCATGGGGGCCAGCAGCTTCTTGTAGCAGTGGTAGCAGAACCCCCGCAGCATCAGCGAGTCCAGGGGCGCCACATACGGCTTCTCCACCAGTACTACCTCCCCGGGGAGGATGTCACGGGTTGCCAGGACCCCCCTCCCCAGGTCAGGTGTGTAGACCACTTCACAGGCTTTGGATAAGGCTGGGTATATCGGGTGTGCACCATCAGCCAACTCTGGGAGCGGTGCTTCTGGGTCGTCAGCCATGATGTCAAGGTTGTCATCCTTACCCTTTGCTGCCTTCTTGCACTCCTTAATGGCTTTTTGTAATTCCTTTCTCGTCTCCTCCTTTTTGGCACTGTCAAGTTTTGCTTTTGCCAAACTATTGTTAGCTGTCTCAAAGGCCAACTTGGCAGCGTTAAATGCATTCAAAGCTTGTAGGCATTTGCCTTTTCTGTCATACAGCTTATAGTGGAGATCCTGGGGGTAGCCGGCCCTTATAGAATGGTCGATATCCCTCAGGCAGTGCTTATACTCATTGATATAGAACAGGCATGCTGACCGGTTTGACAGAGCCAGAGCTAGATGGTTCTTGCCACTTATCTCATCCCTCAATGCATGGGCATTAGCAACACTTTCATTATACAAGGAAATCGCTTGTTGATACTCGCCATTTTTAAAGAAAACATTGCCTTTAGTTCTAGACTGCTGGGATAGTTCTGCAGACTTCTTATTCAGTTTCCTTTTCTCCATGTACTTTTTACTTGGTATTTCCTTAGCGTCTAAAAGCTTGCTGATATAGACGTAGCGTTCTTTGTCCGTCTCGCGTGCCTCAAACTCGACGTAGTAGTCCACAAGATGGCCGTCCAACATGACGGCCTCCATGAACCGCTGTGTATTACGCAGGATGCCCCCGCTCAGGTCCGTCATGATCTGTGTGAAAAAAAGATGTCAGTTATTACCAAATATTGTCTATGTTAAGGATAGACACCTGTTATGTCATTTATCAACAACACTGTCTACATGAAGCAGGATGTCCCCGCTCAGCTCCGTCATAATCTGTCAGCAGAGGAAACGTTAATTATATCAAGCACTGTCTCCATGAAGCACAGAACATGTCAGCTATTACAAACACTGTCTCCATGAAGCACAGAACATGTCAGCTATTACAGACACTGTCTATATGAAGCACAGAACATGTCAGCTATTACAGACACTGTCTATATGAAGCACAGAACATGTCAGCTATTACAGACACTGTCTATATGAAGCACAGAACATGTCAGCTATTACAGACACTGTCTATATGAAGCACAGAACATGTCAGCTATTACAGACACTGTCTATATGAAGCACAGAACATGTCAGCTATTACAGACACTGTCTATATGAAGCACAGAACATGTCAGCTATTACAGACACTGTCTATATGAAGCACAGAACATGTCAGCTATTACAGACACTGTCTATATGAAGCACAGAACATGTCAGCTATTACAGACACTGTCTCCATGAAGCACAGAACATGTCAGTTATTACAGACGTTGTCTACATGAAGTGAGGATGCCCCCACTCAGGTCCATCATGATCTGTGAGGAAAGAAATTGTTACCAAAAATTTCAGTTATTGCATGAATGTTGATCAAAATTTGAAAAAGCATAATACTTAATTCACTTGCTTCATATTTGTAACTTTCGGTCATTGCCAGCTTCTGGCTAGCTCTAAGAGACATTTCAAATTTAAATTGATTGCAAGAAGCTACACATTTTGGATTTAGAAATGGGTATACGGTAGTTCATGGCTACATATCTTTTTCAAATTTTGAATAATTTTCCCAGTTTCATGGTAGATTTGATTTGAGTTTGATTAGAGCCTCTTTTGCAGAAAATGGTCCTGACTAGAATTAAAAGCTTAAATATCATTAACTTGAAAAAGAAACCTGAGCATAATTTTCCAAGTTATAAAAAACATAAACTGTCCTACTTGGAAATATCTAGCGCTGATCACAATAAGCCAACAAAGTCAGCAAAACTACACTACCACAGTCGTCAACATTTTCTCTTTCTATGGATACCAGTCTGTTTGTATGCATACATTGATAAACGTCCTATCTTTAAGGCTCTATTGCGGATAACTAATGATGGCAAGTTTTGAACTTGGAAAATTCGCTAAAAAATGATAAATAAAGATATTTTAATGCATCAAAAAGTAAAATCAAGCTCATGATGCGCTCTCTCTGAAAGCAGTATAATCCTGAAATTCATTTTTGCGACTTGAGATTGGTTTTGTGACCACTGCATAAAGTAGCTTCGTGTTATTATGTTCTATTCAAAAGAGGTCCAAAAAAATACAACAATTCATTTTCTTTCCCTTAGGAGACACTTCATGCATGACCTGTTTTTACCAAACCTGGTACAGCCCGGAAAGCCCAGTAATTATGGTAAAGGTTCTACCTGTATATATTTTGCGGATACACTTTCACTTTGGAAATTCCCTACATTTAGTTATATACGAGTTATATACTCAATGAACTCTAGCTATAATACTGGTATTAATACTTATTGTATATATTTCTTTACTTAATTATCTTATATTATAAACCCCAGAAATGCCGACAGAAGACACATGTAAATGGAGCCAAATTTATCGAATATCATGAAAATGAATAAATTTGTTTAAACCAAAAAATATATAAAAATTTCCAGATACAAAGCTTAGCATTGTGATAATGGAAAGACAGCATATTTGAGCAGGAGAAAGACATAAATAGTATGATAAAAAGAAATATCCCCCTTCCTTGTAGTCAGCGTGCTGTATTCAATGTAATTAGACTACATCCACAATAATCGCTCACACACCTTTTTGGCCTAAATCTAGAGTTTAAATAACCCTGAATATTTTGATTCATACCTCTAATGTGACTACAGAAAATGGATGCGTGATATGAGCACATTGTGACATGGACAAATTTAAACATCGCTGATGAAAGGTATGAATCTTTTAAATTTGAAAAAGAAAAATTGAAAAAAAGAAAATAAAGAACTTATAGATGAGACCTTTCAGATTTTAAAATAAGAAATAATAAAGAGATTGATACTTGCTTCATGTAAACTATTGTGACTTATCACTATAAGATATGTTACCGCTCACATCACTCATCTCATTTCATCATTTCTTTTAATGGTTGTACACAAACCTATGAACTATATTTTTTATTATACAATAACTGATGATACATATATATGCTCGACATGACACGCAACTACCTTCTACATCAAGATCTGGCAAAAGAAAGGGGTCTTGATGGAAGAACGGCAATGCGCCGAATCCATGTAATTACGTCTAATTATTAACCCAATAAACACATTAAAAAAGAGATAACTCTGGGCACTCCTTCCTCAGCTATTGCAGCTATGTTCGGTGCTAGTTACACAATAGTCACATTAAATGGTGTAACTATGGATACACTATGGTAACCTCGGGGGTGGGTGGGACAGCAGTATAACAGGGTGTAACTATGGATACACTATGGTAACCTCGGGGGTGGGTGGGACTGCAGTATAACAGGGTGTAACTATGGATACACTATGGTAACCTGGGGGGTGGGTGGGACAGCAGTATAACAGGGTGTAACTATGGATACACTATGGTAACCTCGGGGGTGGGTGGGACTGCAGTATAAAAGGGTGTAACTATGGATACACTATGGTAACCTGGGGGGTGGGTGGGACAGCAGTATAACAGTGTGTAACTATGGATACACTATGGTAACCTCGGGGTGGGTGGGACAGCAGTATAACAGGGTGTAACTATGGATACACTATGGTAACCTCGGGGGTGGCTGGGACAGCAGTATAACAGGGTGTAACTATGGATACACTATGGTAACCTGGGGGGTGGGTGGGACAGCAGTATAACAGGGTGTAACTATGGATACACTATGGTAACCTCGGGGGTGGGTGGGACTGCAGTATAACAGGGTGTAACTATGGATACACTATGGTAACCTGGGGGGTGGGTGGGACAGCAGTATAACAGGGTGTAACTATGGATACACTATGGTAACCTCGGGGGTGGGTGGGACTGCAGTATAACAGGGTGTAACTATGGATACACTATGGTAACCTCGGGGGTGGGTGGGACTGCAGTATAACAGGGTGTAACTATGGATACACTATGGTAACCTGGGGGGTGGGTGGGACAGCAGTATAACAGGGTGTAACTATGGATACACTATGGTAACCTCGGGGGTGGGTGGGACTGCAGTATAACAGGGTGTAACTATGGATACACTATGGTAACCTCGGGGGTGGGTGGGACTGCAGTATAACAGGGTGTAACTATGGATACACTATGGTAACCTGGGGGGTGGGTGGGACAGCAGTATAACAGGGTGTAACTATGGATACACTATGGTAACCTCGGGGGTGGGTGGGACTGCAGTATAACAGGGTGTAACTATGGATACACTATGGTAACCTCGGGGGTGGGTGGGACTGCAGTATAACAGGGTGTAACTATGGATACACTATGGTAACCTCGGGGGTGGGTGGGACTGCAGTATAACAGGGTGTAACTATGGATACACTATGGTAACCTGGGGGGTGGGTGGGACAGCAGTACAACAGGGTGTAACTATGGATACACTATGGTAACCTCGGGGGTGGGTGGGACTGCAGTATAACAGGGTGTAACTATGGATACACTATGGTAACCTGGGGGGTGGGTGGGACAGCAGTATAACAGGGTGTAACTATGGATACACTATGGTAACCTCGGGGGTGGGTGGGACTGCAGTATAACAGGGTGTAACTATGGATACACTATGGTAACCTGGGGGGTGGGTGGGACAGCAGTATAACAGGGTGTAACTATGGATACACTATGGTAACCTCGGGGGTGGCTGGGACAGCAGTATAACAGGGTGTAACTATGGATACACTATGGTAACCTGGGGGGTGGGTGGGACAGCAGTATAACAGGGTGTAACTATGGATACACTATGGTAACCTAGGGGGTGGGTGGGACAGCAGTATAACAGGGTGTAACTATGGATACACTAGGGTGACCTGGGGGGTGGGTGGGACAGCAGTATAACAGGGTGTAACTATGGATACACTATGGTAACCTGGGGGGTGGGTGGGACAGCAGTATAACAGGGTGTAACTATGGATACACTATGGTAACCTCGGGGGTGGGTGGGACAGCAGTATAACAGGGTGTAATATGGATACACTATGGTAACCTCGGGGTGGGTGGGACAGCAGTATAACAGGGTGTAACTATGGATACACTATGGTGACCTGGGGGGTGGGTGGGACAGCAGTATAACAGGGTGTAACTATGGATACACTATGGTAACCTCGGGGGTGGCTGGGACAGCAGTATAACAGGGTGTAACTATGGATACACTATGGTAACCTCGGGGTGGGTGGGACAGCAGTATAACAGGGTGTAACTATGGATACACTATGGTAACCTCAGGGTGGGTGGGACAGCAGTATAACAGGGTGTAACTATGGATACACTATGGTGACCTGGGTGGTGGGTGGGACAGCAGTATAACAGGGTGTAACTATGGATACACTTTGGTGACCTGGGGGGTGGGTGGGACAGCAGTATAACAGGGTGTAACTATGGATACACTATGGTAACCTGGGGGGTGGGTGGGACAGCAGTATAACAGGGTGTAACTATGGATACACTATGGTAACCTCTGGGTGGGTGGGACAGCAGTATAACAGGGTGTAACTATGGATACACTATGGTGACCTGGGGGGTGGGTGGGACAGCAGTATAACAGGGTGTAACTATGGATACACTATGGTAACCTGGGGGGTGGGTGGGACAGCAGTATAACAGGGTGTAACTATGGATACACTATGGTAACCTCGGGGGTGGGTGGGACTGCAGTATAACAGGGTGTAACTATGGATACACTATGGTAACCTAGGGGTGGGTGGGACAGCAGTATAACAGTGTGTAACTATGGATACACTATGGTAACCTCGGGGGTGGGTGGGACTGCAGTATAACAGGGTGTAACTATGGATACACTATGGTAACCTCGGGGGTGGGTGGGACAGCAGTATAACAGGGTGTAACTATGGATACACTATGGTAACCTCGGGGGTGGGTGGGACTGCAGTATAACAGGGTGTAACTATGGATACACTATGGTAACCTCGGGGTGGGTGGGACAGCAGTATAACAGGGTGTAACTATGGATACACTATGGTAACCTCGGGGGTGGGTGGGACTGCAGTATAACAGGGTGTAACTATGGATACACTATGGTAACCTCGGGGGTGGGTGGGACAGCAGTATAACAGGGTGTAACTATGGATACACTATGGTAACCTAGGGGTGGGTGGGACAGCAGTATAACAGGGTGTAACTATGGATACACTATGGTAACCTCGGGGGTGGGTGGGACAGCAGTATAACATGGTGTAACTATGGATACACTATGGTAACCTGGGGGGTGGTTGGGACAGCAGTATAACAGGGTGTAACTATGGATACACTATGGTAACCTCGGGGGTGGGTGGGACTGCAGTATAACATGGTGTAACTATGGATACACTATGGTAACCTCGGGGGTGGGTGGGACAGCAGTATAACATGGTGTAACTATGGATACACTATGGTAACCTCGGGGGTGGGTGGGACTGCAGTATAACATGGTGTAACTATGGATACACTATGGTAACCTGGGGGGTGGGTGGGACTGCAGTATAACATGGTGTAACTATGGATACACTATGGTAACCTCGGGGGTGGGTGGGACAGCAGTATAACAGGGTGTAACTATGGATACACTATGGTAACCTCTGGGTGGGTGGGACAGCAGTATAACATGGTGTAACTATGGATACACTATGGTAACCTCGGGGGTGGGTGGGACAGCAGTATAACAGGGTGTAACTATGGATACACTATGGTAACCTCTGGGTGGGTGGGACAGCAGTATAACAGGGTGTAACTATGGATACACTATGGTAACCTCGGGGGTGGGTGGGACTGCAGTATAACAGGGTGTAACTATGGATACACTATGGTAACCTGGGGGGTGGCTGGGACAGCAGTATAACAGGGTGTAACTATGGATACACTATGGTAACCTTGGGGGTGGGTGGGACAGCAGTATAACAGGGTGTAACTATGGATACACTATGGTAACCTCGGGGGTGGCTGGGACAGCAGTATAACAGGGTGTAACTATGGATACACTATGGTAACCTCGGGGGTGGGTGGGACAGCAGTATAACAGGGTGTAACTATGGATACACTATGGTAACCTCGGGGGTGGCTGGGACAGCAGTATAACAGGGTGTAACTATGGATACACTATGGTAACCTCGGGGGTGGGTGGGACTGCAGTATAACAGGGTGTAACTATGGATACACTATGGTAACCTCGGGGGTGGCTGGGACAGCAGTATAACAGGGTGTAACTATGGATACACTATGGTAACCTAGGGCTGGGTGGGACAGCAGTATCACAGGGTGTAACTATGGATACACTATGGTAACCTCGGGGGTGGGTGGGACAGCAGTATAACATGGTGTAACTATGGATACACTATGGTAACCTCGGGGGTGGGTGGGACAGCAGTATAACAGGGTGTAACTATGGATACACTATGGTAACCTCGGGGGTGGGTGGGACAGCAGTATAACAGGGTGTAACTATGGATACACTATGGTAACCTCGGGGTGGGTGGGACAGCAGTATAACAGTGTGTAACTATGGATACACTATGGTAACCTCGGGGGTGGCTGGGACAGCAGTATAACGGGGTGTAACTATGGATACACTATGGTAACCTCGGGGGTGGGTGGGACAGCAGTATAACGGGGTGTAACTATGGATACACTATGGTAACCTCGGGGGTGGGTGGGACAGCAGTATAACGGGGTGTAACTATGGATACACTATGGTAACCTCGGGGGTGGGTGGGACAGCAGTATAATATGGTGTAACTATGGATACACTATGGTAACCTCGGGGTGGGTGGGACAGCAGTATAACAGGGTGTAACTATGGATACACTATGGTAACCTCGGGGGTGGGTGGGACAGCAGTATAACAGGGTGTAACTATGGATACACTATGGTAACCTCGGGGTGGGTGGGACAGCAGTATAACAGGGTGTAACTATGGATACACTATGGTAACCTCGGGGTGGGTGGGACAGCAGTATAACAGGGTGTAACTATGGATACACTATGGTAACCTCGGGGGTGGGTGGGACAGCAGTATAACGGGGTGTAACTATGGATACACTATGGTAACCTCTGGGTGGGTGGGACAGCAGTATAACGGGGTGTAACTATGGATACACTATGGTAACCTCGGGGGTGGCTGGGACAGCAGTATAACGGGGTGTAACTATGGATACACTATGGTAACCTCGGGGTGGGTGGGACAGCAGTATAACAGGGTGTAACTATGGATACACTATGGTAACCTCGGGGTGGGTGGGACAGCAGTATAACAGGGTGTAACTATGGATACACTATGGTAACCTAGGGGGTGGCTGGGACAGCAGTATAACAGGGTGTAACTATGGATACACTATGGTAACCTCGGGGGTGGCTGGGACAGCAGTATAACAGGGTGTAACTATGGATACACTATGGTAACCTCGGGGTGGGTGGGACAGCAGTATAACAGGGTGTAACTATGGATACACTATGGTAACCTCGGGGTGGGTGGGACAGCAGTATAACATGGTGTAACTATGGATGCACTATGGTAACCTCGGGGGTGGGTGGGACAGCAGTATAACAGGGTGTAACTATGGATACACTATGGTAACCTCGGGGTGGGTGGGATAGCAGTATAACAGGGTGTAACTATGGATACACTATGGTAAGCTCGGGGGTGGCTGGGACAGCAGTATAACGGGGTGTAACTATGGATACACTATGGTAACCTCGGGGTGGGTGGGACAGCAGTATAACAGGGTGTAACTATGGATACACTATGGTAACCTCGGGGTGGGTGGGACAGCAGTATAACAGGGTGTAACTATGGATACACTATGGTAACCTCGGGGTGGGTGGGACAGCAGTATAACATGGTGTAACTATGGATGCACTATGGTAACCTCGGGGGTGGGTGGGACAGCAGTATAACAGGGTGTAACTATGGATACACTATGGTAACCTCGGGGTGGGTGGGATAGCAGTATAACAGGGTGTAACTATGGATACACTATGGTAACCTCGGGGGTGGCTGGGACAGCAGTATAACGGGGTGTAACTATGGATACACTATGGTAACCTCGGGGTGGGTGTGACAGCAGTATAACGGGGTGTAACTATGGATACACTATGGTAACCTCGGGGTGGGTGGGACAGCAGTATAACGGGGTGTAACTATGGATACACGATGGTAACCTCGGGGGTGGGTGGGACAGCAGTATAACAGGGTGTAACTATGGATACACTATGGTAACCTCGGGGTGGGTGGGATAGCAGTATAACAGGGTGTAACTATGGATACACTATGGTAACCTCGGGGTGGGTGGGACAGCAGTATAACAGGGTGTAACTATGGATACACTATGGTAACCTCGGGGTGGGTGGGACAGCAGTATAACAGGGTGTAACTATGGATACACTATGGTAACCTCGGGGTGGGTGGGACAGCAGTATAACGGGGTGTAACTATGGATACACTATGGTAACCTCGGGGTGGGTGGGACAGCAGTATAACAGGGTGTAACTATGGATACACTATGGTAACCTCGGGGTGGGTGGGACAGCAGTATAACAGGGTGTAACTATGGATACACTATGGTAACCTCGGGGGTGGGTGGGACAGCAGTATCACAGGGTGTAACTATGGATACACTATGGTAACCTCAGTGGTGGGTGGGACAGCAGTATAACAGGGTGTAACTATGGATACACTATGGTAACCTCGGGGTGGGTGTGACAGCAGTATAACGGGGTGTAACTATGGATACACTATGGTAACCTCGGGGTGGGTGGGACAGCAGTATAACAGGGTGTAACTATGGATACACTATGGTAACCTCGGGGTGGGTGGGACAGCAGTATAACAGGGTGTAACTATGGATACACTATGGTAACCTCGGGGGTGGGTGGGACAGCAGTATCACAGGGTGTAACTATGGATACACTATGGTAACCTCAGTGGTGGGTGGGACAGCAGTATAACAGGGTGTAACTATGGATACACTATGGTAACCTGGGGGTGGCTGGGACAGCAGTATAACAGGGTGTAACTATGGATACACTATGGGAACCTTGGTGGTGGGTGGGACAGCAGTATAACAGGGTGTAACTATGGATACACTATGGTAACCTCGGGGGTGGGTGGGACAGCAGTATAACAGTGCACTGTGCACTTAGAGAGTGGTCATTTTTTAACAGCAGGGGGGCGTTGGTGGATTTTTGCGTGAGCAGGTTGAAAAAATGTTCGTCCCCCCCTCAGTCAAGTTTAAATTGAGCGCGGCCATCCCTTTGAGCTATAGTAATGCTTGAGCTTTTGCGCTAAATGGGGGTGCAATGTTTTTGGTCCCCCCCTCACGAGGGGTCTAAATTTGTTTGGTCCCCTACCTTCAAAGGGTCCAAATATTTTTGGCCCCCCCCCCAAATCGACTGTTGTTAAGAAATGACCACTCCCTTATTTCATTGAATACGGTATACATTATCGCTACCGTAAAACCTCGCGTATAAGCTGCGGCTAGTACGCGAGTCAGACTCAGCTTTCTTTTGATACCAAACATGCCTATATAGGGTGCGGCTTATACGAGAGTTTTTATAAGTATACTACAGTACCAAATTAACAATTTTCAGACCCCCTCTGAGGCTTATATAATCTGTCAAAGTTAGGGGTGCGGCTTATACGCGAGTTAGGCTTATACGCGAGGTTTTACGGTATATATATATATACACCAAGTGTGGAGAAGGCCCAGGTGTATATATATATAGGTGTGTGTTACTGTGGGAACTCGACTGGAACCAGACTCAACAAAAATACACAGGGTGCACATTTAACCCCTTATACATGACATTGTGTTGTAATCCCGGGGTTGTAATGCACTATGCGCCTTTCTGACTAGACTGCATGCAAGTCCCAACTACTACAGGTTTATTTCCATGTCCCAGCTTGCCCTGCCGAAAAGGGAACATTGACAAATTTCCCAATTTTTAGGACATTTTAAAAGACACCCCCTCTACTTTCTGTCACTATTTCTGAGCTTTTAGTCCACAGAACTGTGTAGTCATGTTTCCTCAGTAACCCAATATGTCCCTAGCTGAGGTCAGCTGTCCCTTCCCAGCACCACACCACATGCTACTGTGGCACTGACCTTTACCCCCGGTGTATCCGGGTCACTGTTAAACACCTAGATTGTGCTGGGAGAGGCACTTGTGTTAGGGTTGTGTTAGGTGTTAGGGTTATGAGAAATATTAAATGATCAATAGTACAAAATTTAAAAAAAAAGTTTTCCCCAAATCATGATTTTCATGATGCGCGCGGTGACGAGAATTCAGATTTTTTTTGAGTGGCCTTATGTATCATACTGACCCTTCAAGGCATGAATGCACCCGTGGCAAGATACTCAGCAGGTTTGCATCATGGCGACAAAGAGGTACATAATTCATGAATGCACTATACAGCCTTCAAAGGGTTAATGACAAATTGTACATACTAGATATACTGATAGTATACTGCAACATAACTCTTGTGATTAACAGTTTAAGACACGTGGCGTTGTCCACGGGGGGGGGGGGGGGGGGGGGGGTGGAGACTGGGGGAGTGTGCCTAGTCTTATTACAGGGGGTCTAGATGGGGGGGGAGGGCCATGTCGCATGTCGAATTTAAGAAATGGCCATGTCATGTCACCAAAAAATTCCCGTGTCCCATGTCGCCCTTATGAACCTCCCATGTCCCATGTCGATTTTAAGAAATACCATGTCATGTCACTAAAATATTCCCTCATGTCACTAAGCTCCATGTCGCCTGTCGATTTTAAGAAATGACCATGTCACCATGTAAAATTTAGGGGTCTACCCCCACATTACAGACCACAGTACGTTATACATGATACATCATGAAACCAGAGGGGAGCAAAGCAAAAGGCTATATTCACCAAAATAACCCAACATTACATTACCAAGGCGGCCCATATATGACATATATTGACATAGACACATTTACTTATATAGAGATGTGTGTGGTATATTGCATCATACACTGTACACAGCCTACACCAAGATAAACCAGATATTACTAGTACCAAACCCACCCATGTATTAACACAGACATACACTTTGTGGTCAATAAATGGGGCCAGGCAGACCATTCTGTTTTTCATGAAGGCCCTCAAAAACCTAGTTAGGTATATACAGTGTTAGACCTACCTCAGTATATGTGTCAGGTCTGTAGCCCCTCCTGAGTCCTGCACCTCCTGTCTGTATACACTAAGTGTGCCTGCCCCTCCTCCAATCTGGGTCACCTCATGCAGTTATCTGAGTCACCCTGATGTAGGGCACTGTGTCTTGTATCCTGGTGCAGCAACTGGGACAGTGGGAGTTTGGTGGGTCCATACAACCACTCCTTCTACCATTTAAGGGAGTGTTCATTTATTAATTACAGGGGGGGTGGTGAGATTTTGCGCGGAGGGGCGAAAAATTTTTATGCCGAAGTGGTGGCGTAGCCACCTGGTGGTGCCGCCAGGCACCACCAGAACGAGGTGTATGATGTTTGCACTTTGCCAGAAGTCAGAACGGGCGCCGCCATCTTGGATTGTGCCGCCATCTTGGATTAAGGTGTCACAACACAAATTTATGCTATGTGATAATAACAATAATATAAATCAACCTTTGATAGTTCCTGAGGTTGAATATAATCATACCTACCCCCTATCAGTTTGTTGCTAATACAGCTGGTTGCCTAGCAACGGCTATTCTAATTGTTTATCTGACTAGCAACACACATTTCCATGGTCCTCAGGTTGGTTATAATCATACCTACCCCCCCTAATATGGATGCAAGGAATTCAATGGTTCTAAAGGTTTGTTGCTAAAACAGCTGGTTGCCTAGCAACGGCTATTCTAATTGTTTATCTGCTTAGCAACACACATTTCTATGGTCCTAAGTTTGATTATAATCATACCTACCCCCCCTAATATGGACCCAAGGAATTCAATGGTTCTGTTGGTTTGTTGCTAATACTGCTGGTTGCCTAGCAACGGCTATTCTAATTGTTTATCTGCCTAGCAACACACATTTCCATGGTCCTCAGGTTGATTATAATCATACCTACCCCCCCTAATATGGACCCAAGGAATACAATGGTTCTATCGGTTTGTTGCTAATACAGCTGGTTGCCTAGCAACGGCTATTCTAATTGTTTATCTGCCTAGCAACACACATTTCCATGATCCTCAGGTTGATTATAATCATACCTACCCCCCCTAATATATACGCAAGGAATTCAATGGTTCTATCGGTTTGTTGCTAATACAGCTGGTTGCCTAGCAACGGCTATTCTAATTGATTTTGATTATCTGCCTAGCAACACACATTTCCATGGTTCTAAGGTTGATTATAATCAAACCTCCCCCCCCTAATATGGACGCAAGGAATTCAATGGTTCTGTTGGTTTGTTGCTAATACAGCTGGTTGCCTAGCAACGGCTATTCTAATTGATTATTTGCCTAGCAAGGCACATTTCCATGGTCCTAAGGTTGATTATAATCATACCTACCCCCCCCTAATATGGACGCAAGGAATTCAATAGTTATATAGGTTTGTTGCTAATACAGCTGATTGCCTAGCAACGGCTATTCTAATTGTTTATCTGCCTAGCAACACACATTTCCTTACCCCCTGACATGGACCCAAGGAATTCATAGGAAATGCCATTTTTGAAGTAATATCATCCTTCTCCCTGATAACCCCTTCCCGGTCCTGCTTATTTGGTGTCTTGAATGGGTTCCCTTCAAACATACCAACCATGTAGACATTATGTTTCTTCGAATGCAAGAATTGCGGTTGTTTTGCCCTTATAAAAATGCCTGAGGCATTTTTTTACGCGGCAACAACCGCAATTCTTGTTTACTCAAGAGCGCGTGTAACGTTTTCCTCGCCTAAGGCGCCGAAAAATTTTGGCCCCCCCTTTGAACTATAGTAACGCGCAGACTTTTTTGCTAAAAAAGGGGCTTACATTTTTACGCCCCCCCCCCTCAAGAGGGGTCAGAATTTTTTACGCCCCCCCCTCAGGAGGGGTCGGAAATTTTTACGCCCCCCCCCAAACCCACCACCCCCCCTGTAACTAATAAATGATCACTTCCTAAGGGAGTGATAATTCTTTAACAGGGGGATGGCTTTACATGTGGGGTGCATGTCAAAATTCCAGCGGGTCCAAGATCGTGCGTGTGGCCCCGCCCCCACAGAGATTTTTTCTTGCCCCCTCCCCCTTTAAAAAAAATCATTCCCTAAAGTGTCTAGACAGGTGCAGTACATCTAAGGGGAACCGACCCAGAGAACCCCCTTATTTTTATATAAATATGTTGAGGTATATTTTAACAATTATAAAATGATTGAGGCTTACTGAGATGTTTGTTCAAAGTTGCCTAGTACGCAAAACAAAATGGTGATTTTGATGAATCTTAATTTGTTGGTAACCCCATGTAACTTCCAACAGCTCTGTCGACCTTGATAGTTATAATAACATCAAGAAAATAAGAGAAAGGTCTTGCGTAACGGAGGCCTGAATCACTTTCCAATCATTAGAATCAAGAATTATATCTGATTTCAATCCAACAATGCAGTTGCAAAAAAAAAGATAAATTATGCTACTTTGACTTGCACTGAGGTTAAGGTTGATCGGTACCGTACTCTTAACTTTTCATCCATAGAATTTCCTAATTTTTTGCCTCAGGGTAGTTTAGATCATTAAGAAGGGGAAAATGTAAAAAGTAAAAAGAAAATAGGGGGGTCCCGAACTACTTTTTTTGTTGCAGATTTTTGAAAAAAAAAAGTATTTTCTATTTTTGGCAAAAAATAGCAAAATTTGTGAAATTTTTACGATTTTTTTTTCTTATTGAACCACTGCCCACATCAATGTCATATTTTAAATAAATAATTCTATATTGTCTCGTTTAATGGGAAGATAAAATTATGGTCCAAAAACAACCCTTTTGTGAAAAATAGTGGTGTTTTTAGGATGATTAATCAAATTTGATGCAAAATTTGTCAACAATATCTTAAAAAATACCAAAAAAATCCATAGACTTTTTTTTTACTTTCTCAAAAGATTGTTTGGATCATTTGCTAACATAAAAAAGTAATTTTTTTAGTGGGTCCCGTGCATAATATTAGGGTTTTGGGCCTTTGAAGTTAAAAAATAAGACAAAAACTGTCTCAATCTCATATGTAAAGGCCAAAATAGTGGGTAAAATGCCAAGGATTAGGGTAGAAAATGTAAATATGTCATATCCTTGGTTGTTTTATGCACAGGGATGAGATCTATATCAATCTCGATAATGATTTATTGGTAAATAGTACCAATATTCTAATTCCCCTATATATAATACGGCATTAGTTGGGACCAGCGAACCACTCCATTGAAATAGGCCTTGGTGCACGCCGGGAACAGATAAACCAAAAGAGGCTAGATGCAACTATGTTTTTTTTTCAAAGCTAACTCGTTTTTTTCTTTCATTTTACTTCAAATAATATTTAGAGCAACTCACATACAACAATTGTTCTCCCTATCAAATCAACTTTCATAATCCAATTGTATTTAAAAGAAAAACGATTAAAAGGCCTATTCTCGCACAGAGTGCCTGGCAACAAAAGGGCACCAACTTAACAAATGTCCGCCATTGTTTTTGCATTTGAAATATCACTATTATAAGACCATTAGAGAAAATTGTGGCCCAAATACAAGAGAATAACTTAGTACATATCAATTTAATCCCCATATCTAAGTATGACGTTAAAGGCTTCTATAATTATTAAGATATGACTGCCTAAACTTTCGAATCAGGGTCCTCCAAGAGCATCTGGTTGGAGAGTGAGCCGGGAGAGTGAGGTGCGGTCCTAGTAGTCAAGGACGCTTTAGTTGCTATGGTGATGTAACAAGGGCTATCTGGGGCAGTGGGACGCAGCTATGCCGAGTTCCCGCGCCGGTCTGCTTTGCGTGAGGCAGTGTTGGGGGGGGGGGAGGGAGCTGTGTGGAAGGGGGGACGGTAGGTGTGGGGGGGGAGTTGAGGGGGGGGGTTGGTGTAGAGGGGGGAGGGAGTAGAAATGGCACGGAAAATTCCAAAAATAGACTATAATAACCCCCACAATCCCGGCCCCCTTTAATTTATGTTAAAAAAAGGCAAATATCTCTGGCTCCAAATATATCAAATATTTAAAGTGCAATAAAATGCTCAATTTTGCTCGGAATTGTCCAATTTTTGGATATGGCTTAGTGTGCATATATATATGTATGCAGTTATGTAATATTAGCCCATTTTGAAAATTTCAAGTTATATGCGCAGAGAGCTGCGCAGGAGTCCATATTCAATGAGTTGCGATCAACCTTAAGGCACACAATGACCTTAGTGAGTTTCAGCCAGGTGGGGCATGTGGTGAAATAGCCTGGTATCTTAGTGTGTTATCAGGGACATGGAGGTTAAGGCAAGAAGTGTATAGGGTAGGAGGTCTGACTTAGCACCTCGCCTATGGGCACAGTGTGACAAGCCTCCCCCCTCTAGCCCTATCTACCCCCCCATGAAAGTGGGCGACCTTGTGTGCTCACTATTGAAAACTATGGAGAATAGTGGGTTTTATGTGGTTCTTTTGAGTCTTTATTAGAGTGATATCAAATAAAAGAAGGGGTTTTCTAGACCAAAAAATCCTGCTGAATCCAAATTTTGTGGTCTCTATTCCCAAAAACTGACCAAATCCACTCAAAAATGATGTTTGATGATGCTAAGTATTAAGAAAATGTACAAAATAATGTTGAAAATGTTTGAGACATTACCTATATATAAACCTGTCAATCAAAATCATTACCTCAATCTACCTATTCAAAATTGGCCTATCCCTCAATCTGACAGGCATTCTTCCTATGTATCACTCTACGTATCCTGCACACTGCCTATCCCTCAGCCTACCTATCCCTCAAGTTACCTATCCCTTGAATTAGAACCTTCTCTTGGATTAGGTCATCCCTCCAAAAGCTTAAAGGCTATAGCCTATCCCTCTCCTTGCTACCCCTGCCCACTTTCTGTGCCTACCTATCACTGAGTCTACCTATCCCCAATCTGCCTATCACCCAACCTACCTATCCCTCTTGTGACTATCCCTCACTCTGCCTATTTGCCATGTTTTATCAGCCTTATCCATATTATATTTTCAACTATGCCCATCTGCTAAACATGGCATTCCTCATCATGTCCACTATGATGTGTACCTATCCTCAATTTTCCTATCACCCTACCTATCCCTCATCATGTGATCTCTCACTCTGCCTATCCCTCATGTTTTACTTGCATTATTTTTCTGTTTATTTGATCCTATCTTCTAAAGATAACAGGCCTACAATTTTTATGAATAAGTTAATTTTCCTATCACCCAGTATACCTCTCCTTCATTATGCCTATGCTGACATATCCCTCATGTCTAAACTACACATCCCTAACCCCATGGCTTCTACATATCCCCACCTTGAAAGATACTCTCCATACCTATTTCTCAAACTACTTATTAGACACATACTACCTATTCTTTTCACACTTCATCTTCCTGAATACCTATCCCTCATGCCCTCTATGACTGTCCCTAATTTTGCCTCTCCCTCATGCTCCCTATAACGTTTTACTGTTACCTATGGTGACCATTCCTTAGTCAAAATACCCCAAAGGTATCTATCCTACAGTTTACTTGCACATATACCTCCATCTACCTATCATTCAAGTTTCATATCATTCAGCCTACCTATCCCTCATGATGCCTATCCTTCATGCTGTTGCGGTATATCCCTCAGTGTGTCTAACCCGTTGAATGCATATCCCTCACTTTGTGTTCTGTTCTCTCTTTCTATTTCTCAGTCTGCCTCTTATAAATTATGCCTGTCCCCCTCTGTGCCTATCCTTCAGCCTGGATATCTCTCATGTCTCTGTGCATAGCCCATAGCCTCTTAAATATCCGTGCTTGTCTAGATCTATGCCTGACCTTGCCTGCCCTGAAGATGCCTAGCTTTCTCTTTATCTATCCTACTTGCTCACTCTAGCTCTCTAGCTCTCTCTATCTTCCTATCCCCCATGCTGCATATCACACATTCTGTATATTCTTCATTTTACCCATTTCTCTATTTACCCATCAGCAGATAGCATAACTATATCTACCTAGCATAACTATATTTTTATATCACCCATGCTACCTATCCTGCAGTGAATATCATCCATTGTGGTACTTATCTAACAATCTACCTGTTACCCATGATGCATATCCTGTAGTCTATGGACATATCTATCTATATAACTATATTGGCCATGGGTGATAGGAGGACGGGGGAAATTTCGGGGGAAGGGATATGCAACATGTAGTATAGATGGATACATTAAGGGCTTCACATAAAAACATGAAGGGGATGAAGGATAGGCATTCTGAGGATATAGGTAGACTCAATTATATGAAGCATGAGTGATTGGTAGATGAAGATACATGTGCATGTACACTGTGGGATAGGTACCTTAGGTGTATGTTTACTAAGGAATAATGTAGGTAGATTGGGAAAAAGGAAGGCTGGGAGACCTTAGATAGGTAAAAGGTTATAGGGAGTATGAGGGAGAGGCAGAATAAGGGCTAGTCATGACATGAGGGATAGGTATTCAGCAAAATGAAGTCTGAGAGGGATAGGTAGTGTGTATAATAAGCAGGGTGAGAGATAGGTATGGAAAGTATCTTGCAAGGTGGGGATATGTAAATGCCATGGGGGCTAGGGAGTCTGAGGGATGTGTAGGTTAAGCATGAGGGATATGCCAGGATAGGCACAATGAAGGATAGCTAATCCAAGAGAAGGTTCTAATTCAAGGGATAGGTAACTTGAAGGATAGGTAGGCTGAGGGATAGGAAGTGTGCAGGATAGGTAGAGTGATACATAGGAAGAAAGTCTTTCAGATTGACGGATAGGCCAATTTTGAATAGGTAGATTGAGGTACAGGTTTATATATAGGTAATGTCCCAAACATTTTCAACATTATTTCATACATTTCTTTAATACTTAGCATCATCAAACATCATTTTTGAGTGGATTTGGTCAGTTTTTGGGAATCAAGACCACAAAATTTGGATTCAGCAGGATTTCTTGGTCTAGAAAACCCCTTCTTTTCATTTGATATCACTCTAATAAAGACTCAAAAGAACCACATAAAACTCCCTATTCTCCATAGTTTTCAATAGTGAGCACACAAAGTCGCCCACTTTCATGGGGGGGTAGAGGGGGGGGGGCTATAACATGGGAATCTACCGAGTCGCACATCCTACCCTATATGATCCTTGGTTAAGGGGCCAGGTTTAAACTGTACATGATAGGGATAAGATAGTGCTGAATGGGTCCCTGCACTCCCCATGGTAAAGGTACATCACCTGCGTTCCCTCTTCTCAAAAACACCCCCATTTCCGAAGATTTTTTAAACAGAAAACGACCCCCTTTTGTGGAAAAACACTGACTTTTTGAAGTGAAAATGACCCCTTTTTTTTGACAAAACACTGACATTTTGCCAATGCCTTCTTTCTCCATGATTAAGAGAAATTGGTATTCAAAAGGAATTAATACATGTACTTATAATTTGAAGGATGAAGATCAGTAGTCAGTTAAAACAGCATGCAACAGACACCTTTTTATTCAATTGCACGGAGTGAAGCTTAAAAATACCCCCGTTTTTAACAAATCCACTGACTTATTCAGGAATCAACACCCCCTTTTCTCAATTCCTAGGACATTGGGAGAGAGTGAAAAAACACCATTTTCCCATGTTTTTGGGAACGCAGGTGCTGTACATGTACCATGGCAAGTGCAGGGACCGGGGGCGGGTGCATGCAGTTCAATCCGCCTCAACTCTTGTACTAGTTAACTCTTTAAGGGCTGCATCATGCCTTAATGCATCATGTCCTTGGTCGTCATGATGCATGAATGCAGCCCTGGTGAGTAACACGCCGACCCTATGAGGTTGAGACACTGCCGTAGGCAACATTGCAACATGGCCTTTTAAAAAATCGACACAGGCCTTATGACCCCTTTAAAAATCGATTTTACTCTATATTTCTTTACAGCCCAATACACTAAAATAGTATCCACAATGTTTTAAAACTGTAATGATTCGTTATAAATACTGTCATGGTTTATGTAGGCCTATATCTTTTAATGAATAATAATGTCACAGTAAAACTATTAATGAGGTTTTCTGTAAACAAGTTTATTAAACACTGTATGTTACCGACATCAAGTCGTTACTGACAATATTCATATGTTGTACTGGCGTTAAAGTCAAGGGTATATATATATGTTACCGACATCAAGTCGTTACCAACAGTAGAAATCCAGAACCGAGACAGGTGCTTCCACCAGTCGCCATGAGAGATAGCAATCACCGTATAACTTATGTATAACAACCATACATGTATGCTATCAGCTGCTACTGTCACACATGCATTATGCAGTATGCTGATGCACTAACGGCTTGATGGGAAAGCACTCGTGAGGTATAACTGGTAATAATACACGAGCCGAAGGCGAGTGCATTATTAGACAGATATACCTCACGAGTGCTTTCCCAACAAGCCTTTAATGCGTTTATACCACTATTTCAAATATATGAGAATTTAACGCATTAGGCCTACCTGAGTTTCCATTTTGTTCATGATGCGAGTTCCGTGGAGAAGATTCACCTAGCGCCATCATTTTCCCAGTGGTACCACATAGGTAGTGAATAACATCCAAATATGGCTAATTGAGAGCATGCCATGCGTAATCCTTCAGTCCTAGACATATATGCCTTTTTCTTGATGATCCGGTGCAGTATTAGCCTTTTAATTGCTTAAAATCCTCATAATTCGACATTTTGTGAAGGGTGCCAGCGACGGGTGGAGGACGATCGCTTTTAAAACCAACTCGGCCAAGTCGAGTGACCAATGGGCCCTATGACAGAGTCTTTTCATCAGGCATAGACACCTAACACCCTAATCATTGGTCACTCGACTCGGGCGGGTGGGATGATCAGCTGATCGAAGCCACAACCGAAACTAGGTCAGTCAGGCGCATCAGTCGGTCACGTGAGCTATGTCGTTTCCTTGTGCCTCTACATGGGTACCCACAATTTTGACCATGTCGCTATGTCGATTTTTAGCAGAAGGACCGTGTCATTGTGTCGATTCTTAGGTATATAAGAACTTAGAGAAAAATCCCTGTCGGTCGATTTTTATCCCTTATTTTCCTGTGTCCATCGATTTTAAAAAGGGCCTAAAAGGGCTGTGTCGCCGTGTCAACCGTGTCGATTTTTACCCATGTAGAGGCACTTGTTTACTACTCCCGGCGGGCTGGTATCAATCGCAAAATGTCGAATTATGAGGAATTTACGCAATTAAAAGGCTATTTCTACACGGGAACATCAAGAAGGATATATATATGTACTGGATTGAAGGAATAAGTCTGACATGCTCTAATTTTGCCATATTTGGATGTTATTCATTACGTACCGATCGGCCACTGAAGCAAATCATGGCGACAAGGTATAGTATTGGCTTCCTACCACCAATATACAACTCGTCTTCATGGCGCATCAGGTTAGGCATTGGTGTTTGGTCTCAGCGGCCGGGGATCGAATCCCGGATGAGTCACACTGATTTTGTATGCCAAAATGGCTATGCATATCTTTCATTACCTTGTTCTAATATGTAGGAACGTCTTGGACTAGAAAACAAATTCTGAGCGTGCATTAGCCTGAGATATCCGCACGGCAAATATCCACTCTCAGTACAGGAAAAGCCAGAATTGTGGTAAAACACTAACTAACTGCACACACAGAAAAGTGAGAGTCTGACTAACTGCTACTGTGGCCACTGTCATGGATCAGAAAGGGTTAAAATTGAATAATGAGACACACATATTGGTTGACTAAGCCATACTCAAGAAGTTTGATGAGTTCGAGCAAAATTGGGGATTTTATGATACTTTGAATATTTGAAATATGTTTGTAAACAATAATATTGCAACTTTTGACATAAGTTATCCCTATCATTATTACTTTTATATGGTAGCAACCCCACGACCCAACTTGTGATAGCACTTGTCCACATGCTCATCAAATTTAATTTTTCGGAGTTCAAGTTTGGATGCCTGACATTTAGCATCAGCCACCTCAGCTCTCAGCCTTGAAATCTCTTCAGCATTGACATATGCCTGCAGTCTATCCTTCTCAACTCATCCCGAAGGCTGGACAGCACTGCTTCATCAGATCCCCTTTCTAAGGAACGATCTGGCGAGCCTGAAAGAACGCCCTCTGTTGCTTTTCCAACCAGAATGTCAGTATTGATATTACCTCCTCCTGCACCTGAAGAAGCTCCGGTGCCATAGTCAACTGCATCAGGGGGCGTTTCTCTACCCAGAAGTGACGCATCCTGCATATCGTTTCCTCTTCGTCCGTCACCACCAAGCACAATATCTGCACCTGCATCTCCACCCTGTCCGGGCGCCGTCTTTCCCCCTGTAGCGTTATCACTGACGTCAACATCTTTCCCATTACATTTCCTACAGATGTCACGGAGTGGGTTTGAACGGCCATCGAAGCTCTCTTTACACTCGGTACACCTCTTTGTAGGCATTTGTGACCGTAGACTTCACTAACACAAACGTTCAGCTTTTGAAACAAGATGGCAGCGCCGTATGTGCCGGCAACTCCCAGCTACTCTCTCAAAACTCACGTAACTGCCTCCAACGTCCTCACACACGGCCTTCCTCTTCTCAATACACCAAGGACACCTTCCTACGTCTCCGACACCAAGCACAGACACCACCAGCTTCCTTTAAAGACTACAATCCCTGATTTACACGCTGGCTTGTGCTCCCTTCTCTGCCATAAACTACAATGGCTGATCTTCGATCCGAGAAGACGGAAATGATACCTGCGCATGCGCCAAGAACCTTGTTACTCAGTGGTTCCCGCCAAGGTCTGGCTGGATTATACTCCAGAAATACCTCCTCTATTTCTTGTACCTTTATATGTTAGCAAATGATCTGAACAATCTTTTTAGAAAGTTTTGGAAAATGCATGGCTTTGAATACTACTTTTTATTTTACTCATTAAAAGATATCAATTAGTGTTCCTCATATGCTATGTTCTTGTTGATAGGTTTACTCTAATAAAGTGATGCTATATTTAGATAATAGGTTTACTCTAATAAGGTGATGCTACATTTAGATAATAGGTTTACTCTAATAAAGTGATGCTATATTTAGATAATAGGTTTACTCTAATAAAGTGATGTTATGTGACGTATGGTTTGTCATTCATGGCCCTCACTGGGCAGACCACTTTATCCTACCTACTACCCAGGTACATAACTCCTTTACCACACTGCCTTACCTACTGTAACTCCCTCATATGTTGTCCTGACCCACCTTATGTAAGTCCCACCTACACTCCACCACTCACCTGTACCTGACCTAGTTTCCTCACTCCACCACAACAAGCCTTCCCAGGAGGTCAGGTTTCCCACCCACCCACACCTTATTAAACTCCAATTAAAACATTTGTTCTTTAATCCTCTCTCCTCTGTTCGGGGGGGGGGGATGTCCATGAATGTATTTGATAATAGGTTTACTATAATAAAGTGATGCTATGTTTTTAATTATAGGTTTACTCTAGTGAAGTGATGCTGTGTTTTTGATAATAGGTTTACTCAAATAAAGTGATGCTATATTTAGATAATAGGTTTACTCTAATAAAGTGATGCTATGTTTTTGATAATAGGTTTACTTGGTACCAGAATGGCTGCAGTAAAGACCCCAGAGGCCGCTGCCTGGACTGGACTCCTGTCTCCCTCCTTGCAGCAGCTTACAGACGTACAGGCAGCTGTGAGTCAGTACGACTTTGTCCGCTTCACGACAGCCGACATGAACGGGGTGCCACGGGGAGTTCTGGTATCAGCAGAAGTCGCTGCCACGTGCCTCAAGTCTGGCATAGGCTGCTCCTCAGGCAAGTCTAGGGAGTGATGGCTGTGTCTCACGAACTTGGGCCAATATTTTTGTCTATGACCGGGTGCCGTCTATGACCAGGTGCCGTCTATGACCGGGGGCCGTCTATGACTGGGTGCCGTCTATGACCGGCTATCTTAAAAAGTTGTTCGGAGGAATAAAAAAAAAAGCCGAAGTGGTGGCGTAGTCACCTGGTGGTGCCACCAGGCACCGCCAGAATGTGGTATATGATGTTTGCACTTTACCAGAAGTCAGAACGGACGCCGCCATGTGCCGCCATCTTGGATTAAGGAGTCACAACACAAATTTATGCTATGTGATAACAATAATATGAATCTGCCTAGCAACAACATTTCCATGTTCCTAAGGTTGATTATAATCATACCTACCCCCCCTAATATGGACCCAAGGAATTCAATGGTTCTATTGGTTTGTTGCTAATACAGTTGGTTGCCTAGCAATGGCCATTCTAATTGTTTATCTGCCTAGCAACACACATTACCATGGTCTTGAGGTTGATTATAATCATACCTACCCCCCCTAAAATGGACCAAAGGAATTCAATGGTTCTATTGGTTTGTTGCTAATACAGCTAGTTGCCTAGCAACGGCTATTCTAATTGTTTATCTGCCCAGCAACCAACATTTCCATGTTCCTAAGGTTGATTATAATCATACCTACCCCCCCTAATATGGACCCAAGGAATTCAATGGTTCTATTGGTTTGTTGCTAATACAGCTGGTTGCCTAGCAACGGCTATCCTAATTGTTTATCTGCCTAGCAACACACATTTCCATGGTCCTGAGGTTGTTTATATTCATATCTACCCCCCCCCCTTGAAATGGACCCAAGGAATATTTGAAGTTATATCATCCTTACCCCTGATAACCCCTTCCCGGCCCTGCTTTTTTGGTGTCTTGAATGGGTTCCCTTCAAACATACCAACCATGTAGACATTATGTTTCTTCGAATGCAAGAATTGCGGTTGTTGCCGCGTATGCCTGAGGCATTTTTTTACGCGGCAACAACCGCAATTCTTGTTAAAATAGCCAGTCATAGATGGCCCCCGGTCATAGACGGCACCCGGTCATAGACGGCCCCCAGTCATAGACAGCACCCGGTCATAGACAGCACCCGGTCATAGACAGCACCCGGTCATAGACAAACACATTGGCCCAAGTTTGTGAGACCCAGCCTGATACTTTTTCAACATGGGGATGGTGGGATTGGGGGAGGGCAACAAATCTTTAATGCTTGAGCAGGGGTACAACATTTCAACCCCTCTTGGTGGGGGGAGGGGGGCAACAAAATTTAAACTGTTTTCAGCGAAAAAGTCTCTGAGTCGTTATGCTTCAAAGCGCTAGCATGTGCCGATTCTTGGCCTATGGTGGGGGGGGGTAAAACAATTCGACCCCATGACTGGGGGGTTGTAAAGGTTTTCATGTGCTCCGAAACAAAATCCACCACCCCCCTGTTTTAAAAGGAAAGAGCACTCCTTTATCTATAGGGCTTGACTCAAACTGAGAAGACTAGGGGTATGAGCAATTTTCACCAATGCCAAATTTAGATTGCTGTATTTACTACACCCTAATACTTAGCTACATTATGAAAGTTGGTCCTGCTTTTATATTCCCTAAAAGTGAGGACATTTTGTTTGTACAGTAAAATCTCATTATAAGGAGGACCTTGGGACCATACAAATTGGCTCATTGTAAGTACCTTGTAGCCAGTATTAAAGGGACGGTCATCCTGCCGTAGATCCAAACCTCTAGGCCAGCCTTGTTAAGTTTATATAACACCTTAGTTATATTTAGAATCCCCCAAACAGAAACCTCAAACATGCAGGCATATCCTAGCCCTGTGAGCCTGTATTCCCCAGCACCAGTACCCCATGTATAAAGGCTCAGGCAAGCAACAAATAGTTTGCTGGTTGTTCCTTCCCAGCAATGCTCTGGCCTAGATAAGTTGCACTGGTGTGACTAGCAGTTGGACTGTGCCAGTGGTATAGCATTGAGTTCTATTGATACCCACCAGTGTACTGACTGCCACCAGTGTGCCCACAGAAAACGGTATACTCCCCCTTAATTAGGCCACATGCTATTATTTTGGGTAAAAGAAGAACATCTATACACAATGGTACCATTACACAATATCTATACCTAGAAGCCAATGTGTAATCATCAAATCTAATAGGGTGCTATAGTTTCATTATGCTTTTATAGACTATTTAATTCCAAGGAAAGCCTGATTCATGGTCCCCCTACTGAAGTCACCTGGCCAGGGCAGCATGATTACCTGGTCTCACTGCTCACTGCACCCTTCACCCATACACTGTAAAAAATGTGAATATAATTTAAACACTTTCACCCAAACATGTTGATGGCAAGCTTTTTTCTAGCTATTTGTAGGGATATGGCCGCCAGTGAGGGGTGAGCTACAACAATGAAAAACCGTGGGAGAGGGCAGTTTAACTAGCCCACTAGTATTATTCTCCTATTCCTTGTTCAGGCTTTTGCCCATGTACAGGCTCTCCTTAGTCAAATATAGTACCCATTGTATTGGTTGACATCAATGACAATTTAGATAATGTCAACAATAATAAGTAAATAGTGCTGTCCAAAATATTCCAGTGGCCTTGTCCACCAATATTTCACTTTTGTAGGCTCAACCACCACCAGCAGCCATATCTCTGCACCTGCTGACAGAAAAAAGTGCTGAGATTCTGAGATTCAGTGAAAGTGTCCAACTTTAGTATGTTTGGGTAAATGTGTTTAAAAATTAGAAACACTTTTTTACAGTGTATGTTTGAAGGCTGTCAGCACACTCAAGACTGATTGCAGTCTACCAAGTGGCCTTTGGTGGCTTGGGGCCTTGTTTACAGACACATCTGAAAGGTCACTTGGTTATGAACGACATGCTCTACTCTAAGCTGTTGGATCTACGGCAGGAGAACCGCCCCTTTAAGTAGAGAGACTAGACAATTTGAAACATGCTCCTTACATCAGTGAACTATAAATTCTCATGTATAAAATTCTCTCAAGTAGGGGTACAGCTTATACGGGACTAGCGCATTAGGCTATGGGGGCCGCCATCTTGGCTCAGAGCAATGCATTGTGGTTAGGCCCCCGACTCCAGAGCAGTGCATCATGGGAGCATTTCTTATCAGCTCCTTTGTTCAAGGTGTGAGGAGAGGGGATTAGCCTGATAAGGAGATGGAGTTTAGCCCCCGACTACCTCAGGTACCACCCAGTGGGCACAGAACATTGAATCAACATTGAAAATGGTTGTCAAAGTTGATTCAATGTTGATTCAGCGTTGATTCACCGTTGATAAGAATTCTGTGCCCACTGGGCAGGATGTGCTAGTGCCATATACGTATTATTTCATTTATTTCCTTTGACAGCGTTGATAGCGCGTTCCCCCAGCAGGAAGGTGGTCCCTGAGGAGGTGCGGCAGCATCTGTTTGGTAACGTGCAGGCCGTGCCCGACCTCAGCACCCTGCATGCTGTACCCTGGGTCAACAAGTAAGTAACCAAGGGTCATCTATTAACAAAATTTGGACCCTCTTGAGGGGGAGAACAAAAAAATTGCACCCCTTTTTACCGAAAAAGCCCGCGTTTAACTATAGCTCAAAGGGGTCGGCCGCGTTCACTTTCAACTTGCCTGAGGGGGGGACCAAAAACAATTCAACCCCCTTGCGCGAAAATCCACCAACCCCCCCCCCCTGTTGTTAAAAAATGAAACAAATTCTAATACATTAAAACCTGATAATATTAAAGCAGCATAATGACTGAACGTGTCCCATTCACATTTCTAGTACTGTTCTAGTCTACTATGTGCACTGATATTCCTAGGATCCCTATACGCCCAACCTCTCAGTCACTAGTGCCTAACCTAGTTAGTCATTTTTTGGCTCCCTATACCACCAACCTAGATCAGTTATTATTGTCAGGTTGGTCACTACTGACCAACCCACCTTAGTCTTTTTAGTTCCAGGGGGCGCCACTGAGTGGTCATCACAGGTGGCCCCAACTAGTGGTATACAAATGCAACACACCAATGATGGACCTAGGTTAGCCACTACTGACTGACCCCTTGGTCATTTTTGAATATAACTTTGCCATTGTGACTAACACTCATATGACCAACCTGGGTTAGTCTGTACTGACTAACCCTTTCAAACTATAGATTTTCAGTGTGGTTAAGTGTGAGTGCTGATATTAACAGCTGATGTTTCTGTAGTTACAGAGTAGGACAGATTATGGCAGAGACTTACTGGAACCCCACAACCCCACAGGAGGCCTGTACAAGGAACATGGCACGGAGGATGCTCAGCAAACTGGACAACATGGGGCTCAAGTTCTACTCAGGGACTGAACTGGAATTCATTCTCATAGACCAACAGACTCAACTACCAGTCTTCCCACGTGACCAATACATGTTGATGCTAACTCAAGCAGAATACGAGCCCTGGTTTTATGGTATTGCCTCGTACATGAAGACAGCCGGGGTTTCTGTTCAGACGATGCATTTAGAGGAATTCCCAGGCGGTTTTGAAATTACAACACAACCCAAGTTTGGGATAGAGGCAGTCGATGGTGTATTGATACTGAAACAAGCTATCAAGGAAATGGCAATTCAGAGGGGGTGGTGTGCAAACTTCATGATGGTACCATTCCTTGGAGAACCATGTAGTGGGGCCCATTTCAACTTCTCAGTGTGGCGGAAGGAGGATGATACAAACGCCTTCTGGGATGAGTCCACAGACGATAACATATCCGAGTTTGCAAAGCATTGGATTGCTGGGATGATCCACCATGCTAAGGCACTGAAAGCTTTATGCTGTATCACAACAAACTGTTACCGTGCCCCGTACACACCGCTGGATCCTCACCGGGCCAACTGGGGCATGGAGGACAGAGTCATGATGGTGCGAGTGAAGAATGACAGCAGCGGGGGCACGTACATGGAGAACCGGCTGCCGACCGGCCCTTCTAATCCCTACCTGGTCATGGCTGCCACCATCGCTGCAGGATGGGACGGTGTTACCAAGAAGCTGCCCTGCCCTGCCCCCCATGATGTGTCTGAGGCTATACAGCTGCCAAACTCCCTGAAAGAGGCTTTAGACTGTCTCCAAGAGGACACAGTCATGGTAGAGGCATTGGGGGAGACCTTTGTAAAATGGTTCATTCAGACCAAAACTGAAGCGGATCTCAAAATGATTGAAGGGATAACTGATGAGGAAGAACTGATTGAGTTGGAGAGGAAGCAGTATGCCTATAGTATGTGAATTCATGATGTAACTAGGTGAGGCCTAGAGCATGAAGCTCACAAAGCCCACTTTATACAGTGGTCAGAATTGCATAAGTGACGTCACCAAGCAACGTCGCTATGTCACCAAGCAACGTCGCTACATTACCTAGGGACGTTACCACGTCACCTAGCAATGATCTCACTTCCTTGGCAGAGCCTGATTCTGTAGCCATAGTTTGCCGTGAAAAGGAGCCATAGTTTGACGTGAAAAGGGGCCACAGTTTGCCATGAAAAGGAGCCATAGTTTTCCGTGAAAAGGAGCCATAGTTTGCCGTGAAAAGGAGCCATAGTTTGCCGTGAAAAGGGACCATAGTAGTATAGTTTGACTTGAGAAGGGACCACAATTTTTCGTGAGGAAGGGCTCACTTTTTCCTTGGGGTAACTTCCAATTAAAATTTAAGCTGAAAGGGTGGCGTAGCCATGTAGTGGTGCTGCCAGGCACCACTAGCTTGAATCACATGATGTTTGCACTTTGGCCAGAAGTCAGTATGGGTGCCACCATTTTGTTTTAAGGAGTCACAGCACAAATTCATGCATATGTGAGAACAGTAAAATTAAACAACCTTTGATGGTCTCAGAGAAGGAAATGCTTCTACTATGTACTTTAATATAGCGGAAACGCCGATAACTGCAACCAGGACATTTACAACTTCTGAAAATCACCCTTGGCCTAAAAGATACATCCTTTCTTCAAAACATTTCCAACCAAAATTAGCTACTGACCACGGAAAATCTGAACACTGGTCTGTAGCATAAAACCACCTGAATTTCGCCTGAATTTGCACTGAATAAATTACATTTTCACTGATTCCCAATCAAGCCTTTGAAGAAAGTGGAAACTCACTGGGAATCCCTTTCCTATTATTTGATTGAAATTGGCAGACATTCAGCAGCATGTGTGTAGGTTTTCATAATATTGGCATCATTTTCAAATTATTTATGGACCATTCAGTGCTCCTGCAGTATTCACTTCAGTGCTCCTGCAGTATTCACTTCTGACCAGAATGACTCTGAGTTTTCTGCGGGATTACCCTCACTGAGACCTGATAGGCTACATGCATGTAGTTTTAACACTACTTATCCCCCCTGAATCGGACCCAATGAATGAATCCAATGGTTCTATTGGTTTGTTGCTAATACAGCTGGTTGCCTAGCAACAGCTATTCTAATTGTTTATCTGCCTAGCAAAACACATTTCCATGCTCTTGAGGTTGATGATAATCATACCTGCTCCCCTAAAATGGACCCAAGGAATTTAATGGTTCTATTGGTTTGTTGCTAATACAGCTGGTTGCCTAGCAACATCTATTCTAATTAATAATCTGCCTAGCATAACGACAGGTTAATTGATTAAAACAGAATGACAGAGTTGTGACGTCACACTTTATCACACTGCAGTCACACAATGGTTTGCCGTTACTCGGGCTCTAGACTGGTCCCTTCTCCCTGTGCTCTCCTCCCAGCCCGCTTCGCTCCCACTTAGGCTAAACAAGAGTGTTGGACTCGAACGAGTCTACTTGGGCCCATTGTGTGTGCGAGGCTGACATCACAGCATGACCGGAGCACATGGTCAGTAACCATGGGTGACCATGCAACTCTGATCACCATGACAAGCGCCGGTGCTTCTTTTAATAGTTTGTTGATTAAATTATTTAGAAGTGATGAGTTCTGTGAGTATTTGATCAATTCAAAGCATGCATTTTAACATGACAGCAGAGTCTTTGCTGTTCCTGCACTACCACAGAAATGTCAGTGTAGCAGTAACTCTTTAGTGGAGCTAGGTGGGGAGACTATGGGGTTGGGTGGAATTTTCAAGTAGGCCTAAGGGGATTTCATGAAGTGCGCAAATATGGGATAGCTCTCCCAGGTGCGCAGACAGCGCAATCTTAATCTTACATCTTGAAATGTCTTAATCTAAGGCAGTCCTGTTTTGTATTGAGACTTGTATCTGCCACCTAGTGTCACATACCCAAATTTTGCTAGCTGGGGTTTGCCTTTATAGTATATACCCTACACCCAGATAAGACAACATAAACATCTAAAAGAAAAAACAAAACAAAAAAAAGGGGTTTCACACTAGTCGACTAGCCTCTCCTACAGCTTTACCACTACTAGTGGCGCCATCCTCATTTGCTTAGTAACATTTTTAAGATAGTCTAAGATAGTTTAAGATAGGTTAAGATAAGATTAAGATAATTAAGACGATCTTAATTCTGTGTTAAGATTGCACTGTTAACGTTTGTCCGCGCACCTAGGAGAGCTATCCCGTGCGTGCTGGTAGCCTAAATATATATATACGCACCAAAAGGAGGGGGGGTCCATTAAGAAGCATACATTTGTACGTTATAGGCTGTCTAAAAATGACATCATGTTATTTTTGGCCCCCTCCCTTTTAGTAATGTTTTCACTATAGCAATGGACCCCGACCCTGGGACTAGACCCTATCATCTGAGACAAATTACTCACTTGCTGAGCCATTCTTCTGAATAAAAACTGATGAAAAACCAATGAAATAAGAGCTTTGATTACAGGTTTCTAATATTGAATTTAGATAGGAACTACTGTGATAGTGTTTAATACTGTATCAAACATTGTTATAAGACTAGAACCACCACACTACCATATTTGAGGTAATATTATCCTTCCCCCTGATAGCCCCCCTCCTCCCACCCCTGCTTATTTGGTGTCTTGAATGGGTCCCAGTGGGACTCAATTGAGGTATAAAAGGTCCATAGTATCATGAAAACACAGTAATACACAAGAAAAAAATATACATGTTATACACAAGAAAAAAACAACAACAACAAACAACAAAAACAAACAAGCAATTAGACATGTAATATAGATGCACAAATACAAGGAGAAAATAGTTAAACCTGTGGAACATTACAGTGAACATAGAGATTTTGATACCAGCATCTCCATATATGTGACATTATGTTCCTTTGAATGCAACAATTGCGGTTGTTGCCTGCGTAACAAAATGCCTGAGACATTTTGTTACGCGGCAACAACCGCAATTCTGGTTGACTATGAATCAACATTTTTCAATTGGGTTGACAAGTCGTAAATGGTTTTTATTTTAGTCCTTGGTACAAGGTAAGTTAGGTCAAATGACCCTTTCCGCATGGAGTAGCCTAGAATCTACTAACGAGACCGGAACAGGCAGCAATGTAGCGCTACAACCATATAGCCTACATCAATCATGTCATTTCAATTTGCAAAGTTTTTATTCTTCAATCACAAAAAATACAAAAGTACATACAGTTATATTTGTTTCAATCAAATTACAGAGAAGGTTGATAATTAAATCAATTACATTTGCATTTTTGACTACAGCACCTCCATTTCATTATTACTACATGAGAAGTTACAAAAGGTCAGTTGACATGTATGTTATCGATATGCAAACTGCCCAACTGCCACTGTGAACACTGTGATACAAAATGTACATGGCATACTCCACTGAGTCTGGTGTCATTTATCTATACAGATATGCAAGGTTAAATCGTGTTGCTTTATTTAAAACACTGTATAGGGATATATCCGAGCTGTATGAGTTCTTTTCGTATTTTTATTTTCTTAAAAGCAATGCTCACTTTATTTCCATTAAAAATACAATGTTCAATCAAGCGTTACAACATTTTGCTTTTCATGTTTTACAAAGACATCAGACAAAACAGACAGACAAGACATGACAAAATAAGGGTTCACAAGAGCTTTGGTAAAATAGTGCATGAAACATTTGACAAGACATGACTGATCAGACTGATCAGAAGAGTACTACATGCTGTCCAATAGTATCTGCAAATCAGCAAACCGTTTCAACTTTCCCTCTTTCTTTGAAATGTTTCTCTCTCTAAGTAGTTTACATTTCAGCTCATATTCCCATTCAAAAAAATCAAGGTTATTATTATGAAAAAGTCTCTGTCTGTATATATAAAACTTGATGCAACGAAGAATATAATTCTCAATACAGTCTCCCTTTATTTGGGTTGTTAAATAAGCGACCGGCTTTACTTTCCATCTTCAAATCCATGCCAACTACTCCAAATAACCAGTTACTAACAGAAGTCCAGAACCTACCTACATTTGGGCAATACAAAAAGAAATGCTCAATACTGTCTAACTCATCACAATAATTACAGAACAGAGAATCGACAACCCTTCTTTGATGCAAATACTTATTACAAGGCACAATTCTATGGTAAATTTGATATTGAAGCGATTGCAGTTTAGTCTCACGGCATGCCTTGTACGCAGTCATATACAATTCTGTCCAAATAACTGGGGTGAAATCTTCACAGACCTTCATCCACTGAGCCTGTAAGAAGGGTACCTCGCCTACACATGAGCGTTACTCGCGAGTTACTCGCCGGGGCTGCATTGGTGCATCATGACAACAAATGTCATCTTTAAGGGGCATGCGTCCTTAAAGGGTTAAGTTGCAGGCAGCATGCTGTGAGGACCTGGTGACTTCATCAGACACACAGCTGGTGCCCCAGGTGTCAATCCTACAGGAGCCCTCACACCTGTCTTAGCTTATAGGGAGACCATACAACCCTTTCAGGACGGATGTCGTTAAAAGATTACATTTGTCGTCATAATGCACCAATGAAGCCTCGGCGAGTAACTTGCCGGTGCTACATTGGTGCATCAAGCCGACTCTTCAGGAGTGTCTCAACTCCGTAGCGTTGGCATGCCGTCCTTAAAGGGTCTAAACAACAAGATGGGGGTGGTGGAGTTTTCCATAAGCTTTTGTTCACCTCCCCCCCTGCTAGAGGGGACTAGGTTAAAATTATCGTAGTCGACCGTTTGATGCGATAGTAAAAAGCGAGCATTTTCACTAAAATGGGACATTTTTTGGTACCCCCTCTGAAGGGGTCAAAATCTGTTTGGTTTCCTCCCCCCGCCCCCCCTTTGTTATAAAAACACTCCCGGGCATCCGAACAGAGACCACTCTAGCTTAGTCGAGTGGTGATTTTGTAAAAGGTAAATATTGTCTTATTGAAAATCAAATTTTGTTTATTTCCAGTCATCCCAGAGCCCACCTTCCATTACCTAATTAATGTTGATTAGAAAAAAATCAGTGGGTAGTCAGGGTAGGGCAAGTTACGTAGTTCTAACATGCACTGAAGGGACTCTGCAATTGACGCAGTTTAGTTCGTTCAAAGTGAAATTCTATCTTTAATCCTTTAAGTTAATGTCTGAATGCAGCCAACTCACCAGTGCTGCATTGAAGCATCTTGCCAACAGGGTTGAGGTACTCAAGAAGGGTCGAAATGATGCACCAATGCAGCACCGGTCAGTTACCTGCCGAAGCTAAATTGATACATCATGACAACAAATGTCATCTTTTAATGGGGGTGCAGATGGGTCCCCCTCTGAGGTCGGAAAGTCGCCGCAATTAAGGGGTACAGGTCGAAAGGTAGCTTTTTTGGACGCTTTAACCTATTGTCAATATTGTCCAAAAGTCGCCAGGTCGCTTTTATTATTGCCTTAGGTCGAAAGTCGCCTCTAAAACAGCCCAGGTCGCCAGGTCGCTTTTGATCCATCTGCAGCCACCTTAATGACACGCGGTCCTCAAAGGGTTAAACGCGTGGAGGCTCAGTCTCATGAGTTTGTAACAATTGAAACGTCTTTGACCGGTGTCGTCTTTGACCGGTGTCGTCTTTGACCGGTGTCGTCTTTGACTGGTGTCGTCTTTGAACGGGTATATAGAAAAGGTTTGTTTTCCATTAAAAAATGTTTTTATATGTATATGATGTAATGTACTTGGTGGCACTTCTTATTGCATGATACTTTGGACAGTGCAGCTGTTTAAAGTATTATGCAATATAATAATAAGCTGTTTAAAGTTTAAGTAAAATTCCAAGTGACGTCTTTGACCGGCTGAAGAAAAAAGCCCAAAAGGGACCCTTAATATGTGCATAAAAAATTTTAAAGAAAATTGGGTAAAACAACCATGGACTGTTTATTACATGAAGAAGTTGAAGCTTAAATTTCTTTACTATATACTACTTTTTTCTTCATTTTAATCCCTACCCGGTCAAAGACTACACCGGTCAAAGACGACACCGGTCAAAGATGACACCGGTCAAAGATGACACCGGTCAAAGACGTTTCAACTGTTACAAAGTCATGAGACTGAGCCTGGAGCACACCTGTATATACCATAGAGCACAGGAAGTCCTTAACTGGCCATTGTGGGTCGGGGTGCAATGAACCTGGCCCCCTCCCACAGATGCTTTGTTCAGTGGCACTGAAGCCCACCGACCACTGCTGTAAATATATAATAATAATAATCTATTATTGACAACAAAGGAGGTCATTTCTGACAATGAAAGACTCCTGGGACAATGAGCCCATACAAGAAAGTGATACCAAGTATCAGCATGAATTAATCCTGAAGCTAAGATGGCTACCGCTGAGCGGATCTAGATTGGACAAAGGTGCACTGCCTCATCCGTATATATATATATAACTTTGACCTGTGCACAGAAACTGCTCCTACACAGTTAACATTAACGGGCTGCATACCCAGTAAACACAACCACGTAATTAGAACGTGATTTCACTACGTGAAACAACGTCAGAATGTAAGGGTTTATTTAGGTTATTTTCCCTAAATTTACGTAATAAAACGTTTAAAACACGTTTATATCACGTAATTTGCAGGTTATTTTACGTAACAGTATTCATATAGTTTAACTACAAGCTCATGGGTTCGAATCCCACATTGGCACAATTAGTAGGACTGTTGATATCTGCATTATGCAACTGAATTACACTAGTGTACCTATTCAAATATTCTTATAGGTAAAATTCTATGTCAATACAGGTGGATTTACGTTTTAAATTGGTTGAATAAATAATGTAGAAAAAAGTACTCCCCTTTGTGCCAAGGTAGGATTCGAACCTGTGATGCCATCCACAACCTCATAATTGTTGAAAAAAAGATCCAGGATCCCACATCAGATTGATACCTACCAACTAGAATAACACGGACCCTTCTGGGATTGAACCCAGTTTTTGGGAGTCCCAACGATGTATACCAAGAAGTGAAGGCCCATGGCCACTGACTCATGTATTCATGGCCATGACTTTATCTGCTTATAATATTATATCAACCATATTACCTGTTGGCTACCATCAATAGGGACCTTTAGCAATCACGTAAAAGCTCAATAAACGTAGACGTAGCCTATCCCTTTAGCACTACTACGTCTGCGTTTAATGAGCTACGTCAGGTTTGCTAAAGGTCCCTAATATATAGTTGAGGTTTGGTGATGTAATGGTCATCATGTGGCACTTGTACAAGCCTATACTGAATCCGGGTTTGCTATAGGTCCCTCTATAGATATGGATTGATAGAGAATAAACCACTACCTCACCAGCTCGACACGTTGACACCAGAGTCTATAGTATGGTGGTTACCACGTCTGCCTTCAAATCAGAAGATATGGTGTTCAATCCGAGCAGCTGCCAGTGTATTTTCTTTGATAGAAAGAACTTGCTATTTTTTTCCAGAAAGGGGGGGGGCGCACATTTTGTCTACATGTATTTTGAATTGTTATATAGTACCATGGTGTGGGTACGAATCAGTATGGTAGTTTTGTAACTAGGGACCTTTAGCAACCCCTTTAATTATCTGGGTTTGAGTCGTCCTTGTGATTATAATGCAGTGCAATTTAATTTGTCTAATAATCTACCAATTGAAGAGAAGTGTACAGTGTACACGATGGCTCAGTAGGCACAGCTTTCGACTATGGATCCATAGATACCCGGCTCGATCCCCACTGAGGCAGAAATAAATTCCCTCTATACTTGTACTGTAGTCCATGTGGGTTGGGTTGTAAACATGTAATTTTTGCATTCAACTTTACAATAGCAGCCCATTTAAAATAGGTCATTGGATATTATTTTAGGTAAATTTATTTTAGGTTATTTTAGGTAAATTACCTAAAATAACCTGTATAAACGTTTACAGAACGTGTGTTGAACGTTAGTTTAAGTTCAATTACGTTCAAATACTTAAAATAACCCTTACATTTGAACGTTATTTCACGTAGTAAAGTTACGTTATTTACACTTAGAAATAACGTCATTTAAACGTAAATTAACGTAACTGTGTTTACTGGCTAGTGCTTTAATGTGACTTGTCCTTTGGCAGCTTTAGAGATGAATGAAGCCCGGCATGGTGAGTAACTCGCCAATGATGCTTTTATATATCTTACTGGCCCTATGGGTTTGATATACTCCTGAACGGTTGGCACGATGCATTAATGCAAGCCTGGTGAATACACTGTTAGAGGTAAATGTAGCTGAGCGGTGGAATCTACTGTAGTTTTACAGTATATACTATGGTATTAGTACACATGGGCAGTAAAATCTACTGTAGTTTTACAGTATATACTATTGTTTTAGTGTACATGGGCAGTAGAATCTACTCTTGTCTTGCAGTATATACTATGGTATTAGTACACATGGGCAGTAGAATCTACTGCAGTTTTACAGTATATACTATTGTTTTAGTGTACATGGGCAGTAAAATCTACTGTAGTTTTACAGTATATACTATTGTTTTAGTGTACATGGGCAGTAAAATCTACTGTAGTTTTACAGTATATACTATGGTATTAGTACACATGGGCAGTAAAATCTACTGTAGTTTTACAGTATATACTTTTGTTTTAGAGTACATGGGCAGTAAAATCTACTGTAGTTTTACAGTATATACTATTGTGTTAGTGTACATGGGCAGCAGAGTATATATTGGAGGTCAGAGTCAGACATATTGATAGCAATATGCTGCCTTTAAAGGTTTAAAGTACACCTGTGTTAAACACTGCTCTGACTGTCTGCTCAGCTGTATACTCCTGTAGCCGTGTTAACCAATCACATGCGAGCATTAGGATGAGCTGCCGCTCGGGTGAGATGTGCGCAGTTCTTTAAGTCAACCACGAGCAGCTCACACAGCAGACATAGCCACAGGACACCTGGGCACAGAGAAGCACAGCTGCCTTTATGTTGGTTGTCTACAACGCGGATACCATTTGCTGTAGGACTATTTTGAAAAACGAGGACATGTTAAAAACGAGATACTTATTAATCACTTAAATAGAGGAGCCCAACAGCCTGTATAGTTTACTTAGTCTGGCTACAAACAGACTATAGGCTTGTGGAAGTTGTCTGCAAACAGACTGCAGACGTTGTTTGCAGAACCTGTTAAGTTTTCCCTTTCACGGGCTATCTTAAGTTTTCTTACTTTCTTAAATAGAAAACCACCTAAAGAACCATGGTACGGGAAGCATTTGACACTTTCTATGTTTGCCTTAGAATGATCCAGTCACTTGCAGCTGTGTTTGCCAACCTACTGACACTAGTCTGTGTGCTGAAGTACAGATACCTCCACAACCCATCTGGTGTCCTGATAGCTAGCCTGGCGCTCAGTGACTGCCTCCATGGTCTGTTTGTCCTCATCTTCCTACCCCTGCAGTCCATGAGTAAGGCATTATGTATCAGCAGTTACATTACACAAGGCATCACCATCACGGCACAGTTAATGACCTTTACGCTGTTGGCAATGGAGAGGAGGAACTGCCTTCTTGCCCGGCTGAACCGCAGTGAGAAATGGTCTCTGAGGAAAGTTGGCGTGCTGGTGATCTGCGGTTGGATCGTCATATCAGCCATGCATGTGGCATATGCGGTCGACAGTGCAAGAAATGCCAATGAGTTTGGTGAATGCAAACCTCAATACCTGTTTCATAAATCATTTATGTATGTGAATATTAGCTATTTTCTATTCACGCTTCTCACAGTGGCATCCTTCTATAGCTCTATTGCCTGTATTGCAGTTTCAAGCAGTCACCAGGCTGTTTTAAATATGCCACAAACCGTTCAGCAGATAGAGAGACGCCAGACAGAACTCCGCATCACCAAAATGATGGCTCTCGTTGTTGGTGTTTTCTTAACACTGTACATCCCAGGATCCATTTCTGCCTCCGTAATTCAGCGTTCTTCATTGGTTTGGAAATATGAGTTCCAATGCATGGCTATTCTCATTGTGGATATCAACTTTTGGATCAACCCAGCTATCTACGCGTGGCGGAGTAAGCCATTCAGAAAGGCATTCTGTACTCTTTTCTCTTGCTGTCCAGTCTGCCATACAAGGGTCACTGACATTAACATTCACATGAACACACTGTCATAACAAGTAAACATCCAAGGACCTTCTGTAGCACCAGGTCATCCTAGCTTTAATGAGCTATGCCCTATTGTATCATGAATGCAGCCCTGACAGGAACTTGCCAGTGCTGCATTCATTGAGAGCATTGAGGTTTTCCATAATCTATAGACCTAAATATGGGAAAAACTTCAATTTTCCTAAATTGTCGCGCAAGCCCAGCCTGTTCAAATTCATAATGGAAATCCTGTATGTTCCATTATCAGACGTAATTTAAAACAAGTAAGGGCTGAGTTGTTTATTACTAAGTGGGGGGTCTTGTGGATTTTCCCAAAACAGCAATTTAAATTTTGACCTCCCCCCAGCATGGAGGCTTTTCCAGTTTGCCCCCCCCACCCCTCCACTGAGGGACTATTTTTCACTATGACCCCCCCCCCTATATCCACCAAGCCCCCCCCCCCCCCAGCTGGCATTAAATGACTCGGCCCTACTTGATGGTGGGCAGGGTGCTGATGTAGCACAAACTTCCATTAGTGAGTGGTCAGCATTTACAACCAGGGGTGGTGGATTTGTGCAGGAGCATGCAAAAAGAATTTTGACCCCTCCCCTCGAGTCGACATTTTTCTTACCCCTTGCCCCCATATAAACTATAGTAATGTGCTGGCTTTGTTTGCTGAAAAGGGGTGAACGTTTTTTATTCCCCCCCTCCAAAATCCACCAACCCCACTGGCAACTGCAACTCCCTTCTTCGTGTAAACGTATGTACAATCAAAGTTGGATTATCAAAACAAAAATGTCCATTATGTGCTTTTTTTAAATCATGCATTGATTATACTATTTTTTCACAATGTATATTATCCTTCGTCATTTCCAATCAGATCGAATCAAGTAATACATATATTTCTATATGCCATTTAAGTATTGATAAATGTATGTGATGAAAAGCCCATGTGGAGCACTGTATGCATATGATGGTATAAATAAATACTATAGCCAATATGAAATAGAGAATGTTATTTTCTACGTGTCAGTTCCCTGTCAACTGGTAGGCTACTATAGACATGACCACTGCAAAGAAAAGGGGTGTTTCATTCAGCTAATACATTGCTTGCCACTGATTTTTAAAATTTTTCTTTGGCGGGGGTGGGGGGGGGGGGGGGGGCTGTCTCTGGGAAGCAGAACTTAGTGTACTTCTGATCTGTATGTACTTCAAGTTTCAACACACGAATCTGTTATGAGATGTTCGCAAACATAACCATTACATTTACAGATTTTATGAGGATTCTGCTAAAACCAAAGTAAACACACCTTTATTAAGACAAAATCACCCTTTTACGGGGGCATTGGTTTATGGCATTAAATGACATTCCCCCGGGGCATTATTACCCTCATGTCTACAACCAGGCAAAGACAATGGGGGTGGACCCCTAAAATCGACAGCGCGAGGCGACATGGGGCTTAGTGACAAATGACAGGAGAAATTAAAAGATATTGACAAGGGACATGACCTTTTCTTAAAATCGACAGTTGACATTGAGCCTAGTGACAAATGACAGGAGTTATACAAAGATACTGACAAATGACATGAGAATTTCTTAAAATCAACAGGCGACATGAGGACCCCCCATCTAGACCCCCAAGACATAACCAAAGACGGGGCAGACTCGTGAGTCATGACCCAGCCTCGGCCAGCGACTATCCTACCAGTTGGATAGCCTGGGAGCAGGCTGTCATCCCACCCTAATCCAGATCTTTATATTGCCTCAGTAGTATAGTATGTATCGGAACGGGACTATAGTTAAGTACTGTTTATTACTCAATCGACATGCAGCCAATCAGAGGCCTCCATTTGGTCACGTGACCGGAAGTGACCTACTTAGGGGATTAGTGGTGACGTCACGTGACCTAGTTAGCCAATCAGAGGCCTCCATTTGGTCACGTGACCGGAAGTGACCTACTTAGGGGATTAGCGGTGCATTCTGGGTAACCCTGCAGCCAATCAGAGGCCTCCATTGGGTGACCGGAAGTGACCTACTTAGGGGATGGTGCATTCTGGGTAACCTACTGACCTACTTAGGGGACCGGAAGTGACGTCATATGACCTAATTTAGGATCACGTGATCGGAAGTGACCTGATGAGTCACGTGACCGGAAGTGACGTCACACGACTTAATGGCCAACCGGAAGCGACCTGATTGATCACGTGACCGGAAGAAGAAGAAGTTTTTTTTTTGTTTAGGATCCCGTGACTGGAAGCGACGTCGTCACATGAGTGACGCTTTAAGAGACTGCGCAACTTACTAGTAAAAGAAGCCGTATGATAATAAAAACACAACAATATTTTTTTTTCAATCTTGATAAACACTCTATTTTTGAAAAGATGCACACGCTTATTTTTATTTTTTTTTTTTTTTCATATCTCTAAAGGACTCGTTGTCACACCGTCAGAATGCACGCGACGCTTATAATACAAGTAGCGCACGCCGTCTTTCTCTATGGTGTAGGTGACCATTTTGTTTCGCACCACTTTGAAATTTCTATTTACAGCAATGAGAGTTTTTCGTTGGCGAAGAACATCCAAGAAGGCGTCTGGTTCCTGGGGGTTTTGTTTCTTCTGTACGCCTTTTGCACTCCATTTTTTGGATTTTCTTTCACCAGTGTCGCTGACTCGATCGTAGCAAATGTAAGTCTTAGGGTTGAGACTTAGGATCCCGTCACCTTCCCACTCCGCTTTCATGAGCCCCGAAGTTCTCAGATCGTGAAGGTACCGTCTCTCACAACATCCGCCGGGCGGCGCACACCATTCTCGCACTCTTTCCGTTTTTGTCTTCACGAAAAGCTCTAAGTGCTCGTCGCACACCGCTGTCGGAAGCCACTTTCGTTTCTCTCTGAAGTACGTCTCTCTCAGGCGAGGTTTCACTAGGTCATCCAACGTGGCACCGCTGAGAGCCATGTAAAGACTGTCGGTGTCCATTTGACAAAGGGCATAATCGCGCCGATCGACGAATCTATCCAAGAAGTCGTATGTGAACTCTAACATTTTCAACTTCGCGTACTGGTATACCATGAACCCTATCTGAATAGGGAGGTTGTTCTTGACCGTTTTCGGTTGTAGTTCGACTTCAAACAGATCGGAAGTCAACTCGGACGCCTTTTTGAAGCGCCACGAATTGGCCAATAGTTCGAACTTCCGACTGTCAGTGTATCTCACCGCCGTGTGTTTTTCTTTGTTGCAGATTGTTTTACCGTACGTAGCGTTTCCCATTAACTTGTAACAGTCTGACAGAATTTTCTCGTTCTCGTTCACGTCGCCACGTCTTCGCGCCGCCGTCACTTCGTCCGCGAAACCGGCAAAGGAGCGTTTAGGTAGGTATTCTACCACCAGCTGCACTTTGGTGACTATCAAACCGTGCTCTAAATACCACTTGAGAAGCGGCGTTCCCAAGAGAATATTTTTTCCGTGGTAACTCCCTATCAGACATCTCTGAGGCGTGTTCAACAGCTTTTCTTCCTGCGCAAAGTCTGACATGTGAGGGCCTATGTCCGATTTTGAAACGGTCGCGTTCTTGAAAACGGGGGTCATTTCTTCGAAGTACTCTCGTAGGTGAGGCGGCGTAGTGATGTCCACTTGAACTAAACCGAACATTTTCTCCTCTTTCACAGCGGAAAGGATGTCGCTCTCGCTCATCGCGTTTCGAGACACTTTCAAAGCGTCAACCTTCCAGCGTTGTTGGGAGGCCTTGACCCGCTCATCTCGACGCTTCATCTCTCGCCATTCGCACTCCCACACGACGACCAGCTTGTAACCTAACGCTTTCAAGTAAGCGCTTACTCTGGTCGTTCTGTCGCGTCTCTCCTCTCTCAGTGAAGCGCACTGATATCGGTGCGACGGTATGCACTCGTGAGCGTGGAACCAACACCCGTGAAACTGGAAAACCGTATTAGAGGCCGCGTGAAATCCGTCCACGCGAATTCTCCGACAGCCTACCGCCATCTCGCCGCCGTTCAGAGCGTGGTGCAGTTTCACGTCGCGGTCGTGCTCTACGAAGCGTAACCACTCCAAAGCGCTGTGAGAGTTTCTTTGCCTGATTTCGGGCTTGAACTCGGTCTCGGGCCGTCTCACCGCGTAATAGCCCGTGCAGTGCGCTTCGCTCATGCAGCGCAAGTACAGAGAGTTAGCGTCTAGTCCTAGGATGTGTTGGCACGGTCTCGCTTCTTCGCCGTACTTGTGCTCCCTTATCCGCGTGGTGCCCTTCTCGTGAAATCTATGGAAGATGATGGAAGGACCGCCGACTAGATTCTCTTTGATCAGAGCGTGGAGGACGGCGTCGAACTGGGGAAACGTTGTGAACGCGTCTTCTAGGTTTTGGAAGAGGAAGCGTAAAGTCAAACCGGCGAGAGAAACTCCGTCTTTCAACATGTCGATGCCGCGATCTTGGAAAAATTTAGCGTGATTTTTCAGAGCTTCTATGAAAGGTTTCACGTCTTTGTTGTTGTAGTGGATCAAGTAGTCTTCCATAGTTTGCATCTTCTCGTCGGACCAAACTTTCTGACATGCGGCGTAGTCGGATTCGGACATTTTGACGCCCGTCAGCTCGCTGTCGAAAGCCGATCTCGGCGGCAGCGTTCTGTTTGCCAGTTTCCTGGTAGACGTCATCCATTCGTAAGGAAAGTGACCTTTCTCTTCGTTCCTGGTGAAAGCTCGCAAATAGGTCGCGTAGTTGTAACCGGGTGCCAAATAGTTGACTACGTCCAAGAAAACCGTGTGCTGTGTGTAAACCGCCAAGTATTGATTGCTTCTCTTTATGACGCTGAATTCTTGGTTTCTTCGGTCTCCGGAGGCGAAGAACGAGTGAAGGCGTATTTTGATCAGGTTCAAGTCGTAACGCCCCGAGTTGAAGCCCACCACTGGAGCTTGACGGATGTATCTCAGAAGACGCTTCTTCAGTTGAACTAACGGGTGTCTGGTCTGAGCCGCAGCGAAGCCGCCTGGAGAAGGGGTGGTGAACGTCGCCTCCTCCAGCAGGAGAGCTTCACCTATCGCCGCATCTAACTTCGCTAACGTCGGTCGGTAAAGTTCTAGCACAGCTTCCCCGATCGCTTTGGCGTTCTCGTTTATGTGATTTAAAACTCGGTCCAACAAGGGGTCGGAATCTGCGTCGGACGCTCTGACGAAGCAGACGGGCCCCTCCCACCCCGGAAAGTCGGATGCGACGCTAGCCGACAAAGGGACGTGATCCCACAGCAGGGACACGTGCTCCGTCGACGGTTCTTTGCACGGTCTGAAGAAAGCCTCGAAATCGAAGGCGATCTTGTAAGGGTAGATTCCGGAATGTCCGTCGGGGGGAAAAATGGAGAAGTCTGCTAGCGCTTCGAAAATCGTTCTCGAATTTTGGTAGATGCCACCTACGTAGCGCAACTTGACTTGTCGGCAAGAGGAAAGCTGGTTCCTGTGTCGCTTCAGCAAGAACTCGGTGGTGAACGCCGCCTTACACTTGCAACATTCGTATATGCCCGCGTACGCGTTGAAGTCCGTGACGAGAGAGACGTGCAAACCGCCTTTCGCCGTCAGGTGTAGGTTGACTTTACCTCGGGCGGCCACAGTTCTGGAAGGCGGTCTGATCAGAGTAACGCGTCTTCTCAACTTCCGCCCCGGCACTTGACGCGACGCGGTGTAAACCGCTATTTGTACGTCAAACAAGTTCTCTAACGCGGGTAAGTCGCGGATGTTCAGACCCGGAAAGGATTCAGGTGTGGCAGCGGGACAGAACTGACGTAACAAATCTGAAGCGCGCTTGCTGGTGTTGTATAAGTGAAAGGAAATGCAGCGGAAGATGCAGAGGTTGTCCTTGTTGGGAAAATCTAACACGCCGCTTCTCTTTCCAACTCGACCGGCCTGAGTGATCCTACCGCCTATGGGGAATTCCCCCGGTCCCATGTAAACGCAGATGTTCAAATTGGTAGGAAAAAGAACGTGCCACTTGGTGTCAGCGTCGCAAAGTTTCCGTACCTCCTCGCAAGCGACGGTGTTTTGCATCTTTGAGAGGAGCTCTTCCAAAGTTTCTGAATTAGTTACAGTAGGGAGCGGTTGTATGAGAGTTGCGTTGTTCTGGGAGGCGTGGAAGTAGCGCAGTTTGCTCTTGTCTTCTCTGTGTTGTAACAGTAAGCCTACCGAGAAACCCACTTTGTATCTGAATCTTTGTGTCAAGTGAATGCGACGCATAGTATCTACAGCGTCACTCAACTCGCCGGTTGGTAGCCTGAAGTTTGTTACACTCACGCGAGTCCCGTGCATCCTGACGCCCGTTTGTATCGCAGGCCAATTCGCCGTGAACGTTTCCTCCCCGTTCGGTACAGCACATATGCGCGGAGGGACGGTCACCCCGTCCAGAGATTCGCGTCGACAAGCGCTCTTTCGGCAATCCCCTTCGCCGCATAGAGGGCAAAACTTAGCTACTACTCTACAATTTTCTACGTGTCTCTCGTGGTTGTACGCTCTTTTAAACATTTTGAAACACTTTTCGCATACGTACTGTGTCATGTTTTTTTTCACTCGGTTACCAACTACTTAGCCGTCTAACTATCTATCTATCTATCTAGCCATCTATCAATCTGTCGTCTATGTAACTATCTTTCTGTCTGCTGTCTGTGTATCCGTCTGTCTGTCTGTCTGTCTGTCTCATACAGCGTACGTCAAACGCTGTGTGTGTGTGTGCGCGCGTGAGCGTTGAGCGTCTCTCATTCCGAATCTATGCCGAGATATTTCAGAATGATCTCTGTTTTGTCATCCAACTCTTTGAGCGCTCTGGCGGACAGCGTCACCCCCTGCTGTGTGGGTTTTTTGTCAGGACCTTCGTACTTGCGCACGTGGACGAGGTTCTTACCGCTGTAGTAGCTCACAGCTGCGTACACTTCGCCCGCCTCATCCAGCACTGCGAACCAGGGGGTGTGATTAGGTTTTCCTTGCGCGGCCGCTGTGTCGCGTATGCGCACCACTGCGCGGATATCGGCGATGCGTGCTATGAGCTCGCGCAGCGCGTCGGCCGTGAAGTGCACTCGCTTGCTTCTGGTCAGAGACGCCTCTTTCACCTGGCCGTCTTTTGTGTAGCGCGGCCTCCTAGACAGTCTAGCCACGTCCTCCCAGATCTCCAGCGTCAAAGCTCCGTCTAAGCAGAACTCTAACCCGAGTGTTTTCTCTGCTTCTTCTCGTCCATCTCCTTCTTTTTCTTGTATTTTTCTCTTCTTAGTGGGCCTTGTTGTTCTGGAACTCACCTTAGAACGTTTCACACCCGCAGGATGAGTAACACCATCAGCGTGAGCTGAATCAGCAGCAGAACCGATAGCAGGAGCAGCGTCAGCGCTGGTGGTATCGGAGGTCTCGTTGTTGGAACAGCGCAGCCACACGCCGTCCGTGCTGTGTGTAGCGGTAGAAGATGAAGCGCCGCCGCCGCCCTCGTAAGGTGGCGGTGAGGGCAGTCGCCACGGACCGGACGGGGGGGCGCTAGCAGTGGAGGAAGTGAGGTCGAAAGGTCGAAGAGGGAAGCCGAAAAACGTACCGCTCACCCCTTGCCCTTCGGGTTCTTCGTACGCCTCGTCGTCAGCGTCGTTCTCTGTCTCACCCTGTTGCTGCTCCTCCTCCTCCTCTTCTTCTCGGTTCAGGGGCTGAGTGTCCGAATAGCTGTAACTCTCAGCGCGAGCGGCGTCGAGGGCGTCCGTCGATGTAGTGGTGGAGGAGAGGGGCTGTGCAACGTGCGGCAGGTCATCAAAGTCATCAACAGTAGTGGGGAGGTAAAAACCCGGTTGCCAGTACTGCGCTGTGCCAGGAGCATTGTCGTCAGTAGTAGTAGCAGTAGCAGCAGGTGCAGCAGAAGCAGCCGCAGCAGCAGCCGCAGCAGACGCAACAGTAGCAGGCGCAGCAGCAGCCTCAGCAGGCGCAGCCGTAGCAGGCGCAGCAGTAGCAGGCGCAGCAGCAGCAGCAGCAGCAGCAGCAGCGGCAGGCGGGACGGCGGTAGCAGCGGCAGCGCGCTTAGCAGCAACGTGTACCGTCGCGAGTGTAACAACGTCGCTAGCACGACGACTGCTACCAGTAGTACTACTAGTACTACTACCACTACTACTACTACTGCTACTACTAGTGCTACTGCTACTACTACTACTACTACTGCCGCGAGCGCTCGCTACAGCAGGAGGGTGATAAGACCAACCGGCTGCGGCGGTAGTCTCATGTTCAGTAGCAAGAGCAGGCACTGACGCTAAACGAACGCTGTTCCGCGTAGTCTTCTTGTTCTTGAACGCCGCTAGCTGTTGTCTTTTGCTCATGGTGGTGACTGTAGAGAGCAGCAAAAAAGAATGAGTGAGTGAATGGAGGTTTCCAAGCCCCTTATATACGCCTTCTCGCTTCTAGAGCTAAGCTACTTACCGACCCTGTTCAGCTGCCGCCGGCTGGCCGGCGGCCATTCACAAAGAGAAACAAAAAGACATAAGGCATGACGTTTTCAGCTGGATCCCTTTCCCCCCCCTCTTTTGAGAGATCGACTGTGATGATGAGCTAAGCCGCTTACCACCCTGTTCAGCAATTCAACGCGCATTAGCTGTATAAAGGGTTAAGCGGTTGCTGCCTGCCGTCGACTGACCGGCGGCGGCCATTCACAAAGACATAAGGTATGACGTTTTCAGCTGGATCCCTTTTTGAGGGATCCACTGTGGTGAGCTAAGCCGCTTACCACCCTGTTCAGCCATTCAGCGCGCGTTAGCTGTATAAAGGATTAACGGTAACGGTGATGAGCTTACAGTGTGTATACAAAAAAAAACTACAGGAGGCGTGTGGCGTGAAGCAGGACCCCCCTAAGACGAACGTGTCTGTCTGTGAGTAGAGGCGTGTGCATGTGGTGAGCGACTTAAGTGTAAGACAAAAATCGCCACCTCCTGCCGTGGTGAGTAGACCGGGCCGGCCAGGCGGGCGGGCGGCCGGCTAGTTCAATAGGGAGGGGTGACAGCTGCCTAAGGCTGTGCATGAAAAAAAATCCGATTTTCACCTGACCTCTGACGTTTGTTACAATGAATGTCAGAGGGAGGGAGACGTCCTCGGGTAGGGGGTAGGAGGTATTAAGGCTATGAGTGAGGAAAAAACACCGTTTTCAGCTGGTCTCCACGGATAGCGATGCCACACCCCCTCGTCATCTAAGCTCTTAAGGAGCGGAGCGGCTGAAAAAGCGTCATGCGGACAGGGCGCTAGACAGCTGGAGCGCTGTTGGAAATGGGATTAAACTCCCTCTGTATAAAAAGCTCTCATTTCTGTTGGAAAAAAAACATATCGCCTCTGACCCCAGTAACGGCTACTACCACCACCACCGCCACCACCACCACCGCCGCCACCGCCGCCGCCGCCGCCGCCGCCGCCGCCGCCGCTGCCGCCGCCGCCAAGACGAGACAAGATGGCTCAAGCTATTCCACTTTCAAGCTCGCCTTCACCGCCCGGTGCGCCTGAAAAAAAGTTAATGCAGCTTGACGACGTGAGACGCGGCGCGAGGCAGCAGACCGATGATGGGGAGACCCGACAGGTAGGACAGCGGCGGTTAGCCTATAGCGACGCCTTGCTTCGTCAACTAGGTAAAGAGTTGAGCGGCTGTTGGAGAGAGTTGGGCAGTAGCTTAAAAGTCAGCGCCGCCCGTATGGATGCTCTAGTAGAGCGCAGTGTCAAGACACCGGAGGAGCTGTGTACGGCGATGTTCCGAGTGTGGTGGGGTGAAACCCCGCATCGTCATAGATGGGGCGAGCTCGGTCGCGTCTTCACCCGCATTAGACGCATGGAACTGTTGGCTCAGTGGATGGCCCTTCTCCACAGACAGGGGTTGGATTTCGAAAACCCCGACTCGCGCGCGATGCATAAGCACTTGGGCACCCTCGGCAGACGTCTGGGTAGCAGGTGGAAAGAGGTGGGGGACCATTTAAAATTGTCGCCTGAGAGGTTAGATAAGATCGCTGAAGAATGCGAATACGGAGGAAGTCCCGCTGAGTGGGCCTTCCGAGTGTTGAAAATGTGGCAAGATGAAGCTGACGGCGCCGGCGGTACGCCTTTTGAACTCCTTCGAGTGTTGACTGAGGACATGGGAAAGTTTGGCCTCGGCATCGCGATATTACTTGACTTTATCAAGCAAGAAACAACGAGAACGACGGACATGTGAATTGTTGTGTTTTATTTTCATACGTCTTCTTTATTAGTAAGTAAAAAAAAAAATATATATATATATATCATAACAATTAAGACGCGCGATCTCTTAAAGTGTCACTTCCTCCAGTCGCAGCTGATCGCCTCATCGCAGCACGTGATAAACAAAAAAAAAACACGAAGAGACACGCTTCTTCCTCTCGAGAGGAAGAAGCGTGTCTCTCGATTGAAAATCTTTTTCTTTCTTAAAAGAGACAAACGCGCCCCTTAGAGTGCCCCCCCCTAGAGTGCCCCCCTCCCCCCCCTCCCCCCCTCCCCCACTCGCCCCATGCATCCTAAAAGCGCCCCCCTCCCCATGCATGTTAAAAGGGCCCCCCTCCCCCCCTCCCCTCCCCTCCTTCCCCTCCTTCCCCCTTATACACTCTAAAGAACGCTTCTAACTAGTTCAATAAGTCACTTCCAGTCGCTCGTAAAACAATAAAAAATGAAAAAAAAACTTATATCGTGGTGTTTTTTATTAGTTTACCAAAAAAAAATAAGAGACTCGCCTCCTCCTCCAAAAAAAAAAAGATATCACATTTTAAAGCCCGTGACCCCTTAAAGACGCTCATCTCTTCATTAAGTCGCGTGACGTCACTTCTTCTTCTTCTTCTTCTTCTTCTTCTTCTTCTTCTTCTTCTTCTTCCGGTCACGTGATCAATCAGGTCACTTCCGGTCACGCGATCCTCAATGAGGTCACTTCCGGTTGGCCATTAGGTCATGTGACGTCACTTCCGGTCCCCTAAGTAGGTCAGTAGGTTACCCAGAATGCACCATCCCCTAAGTAGGTCACTTCCGGTCACCCAATGGAGGCCTCTGATTGGCTGCAGGGTTACCCAGAATGCACCGCTAATCCCCTAAGTAGGTCACTTCCGGTCACGTGACCCAATGGCGGCCTCTGATTGGCTAACTAGGTCACGTGACGTCACCACTAATCCCCTAAGTAGGTCACTTCCGGTCACGTGACCAAATGGAGGCCTCTGATTGGCTGCATGTCGATTGAGTAATAAACAGTACTTAACTATAGTCCCGTTCCGATACATACTATACTACTTGCCTCTGTCATGTCTGGGTGTTAAGGTTGATCGCTACTCTTAACTTTTCATCCATAGAATTTCCTAATTTTTTGCCACAGGTTAGTTTACATCATTAAGAAATGGAAAATGAAAAGAAAATAGGGGGGTCCCGAGCTACTTTTTTTAATACAGATTTTTGAAGAAAAAAATTATTTTCTATTTTTGACAAAAATTACCAAAAATTGGGAAATTTTCACGATTTTTTTTCTTAATGAACCACTGCCCACATCAATGTCATATTTTAAATGAATAATCCTATATTGTGTCCTTAAATAGGAAAATAAAAAATATGGTCCAAAAACAACCCTTTTGTGAAAAAAAGTGGTGGTTTTAAGACAATTTATTAAATTTGATGCAAAATTTGTCAACAATATCTTAAAAATAGCGAAAGAAAATCCATAGACTTTATTTTTTTATTTTCTCAAAAAATTGTTTAGATCATTCGCTAACATAAAAAAGTAATTTTAATAGGGGGTCCCTTGCATAATTTTAGGGTTTTGGGACTTTGAAGTTAAAAAATCGGACATAAAAGGTCTACCTAAATCTCATATTTAAAGGCCAAAATAATGGGTAAAATGCCAAGGATCTTGGTTAAAAAGGTATATATCCTATACCCTTGGTTGTCTTAAGCACAGTGATGAGATCTATATCAATCTCTATAATGATTTATTGGTAAATAATTCCAATATTCTGATTTATGTTAAAAATAGCAAATATCACTAGCTCAAAATATATCAAATATCTAAAATGCAATATTAAAAATGTTCAATTTTGCTCGGAATTGTCCAGTTTTTGGAAATTGCTTAGTGTGCATATATATGTATCTAGTTCTCCAATATTAGCACATTCTGACAGTTTTAAGCTATATGCGCAGAGAGCTGCGCAGGAGTCCATATTCAATGAGTAGCGATCAACCTTAAGGTTGATCGCTACTCTTAACTTTTCATCCATAGAATTTCCTAATTTTTTGCCTCATGGTAGTTTAGATCATTAGAAAATAGAAAATGGAAAAAAATAGGGGGGGTCCCGAGCTACTTTTTTTATTACAGATTTTTGAAAAAAAAAAGTATTTTCTATTTTTGGCAAAAAATACCAAAAATTGTGAAATTTTCACGATATTTTTTCTTAGAGAACTACTGCCCACATCAATGTTATATTTTATATGAATAATCCTATATTGTGTCCTTAAATGGGAAAAATAAAATGATGGTCCAAAATTAACCCTTTCATGAAAAAAAAGGGTGGTTTTAGGACAATTTATTAAATTCGATGATAAATTTGTCAACAAAATCTTGAAAAATAGCGAAATTAATCCATAGACTTTTTTTTTTACTTTCTCAAAAAATAGCTTAGATCATTTGCGAACACAAAAAAGTAATTTTGATAGGTGGTCCCGAGCATAATTTTAGGGTTTTGGGCCTTTGAAGTTAAAAAATAGGACAAAAACTGTCTAAATTTCATATTTAAAGGCCCAAATAATGGGTTAAAGGCCAAGTATCTGGGTAAAAAATGTGCACATCTTATACCACTGGCTGTTTGAAGCACAATGACGAGATTTATATCAATCTCAATAATGATTTATTGGTAAATAATTCCAATATTCTAATTTATGTTAAAAGTAGAAAATATCACTAGCTCTAAATATGTCAAATATTTAAAATGAGATAAAAATGCTCAATTTTGCTCGGAATTGTCCAAATTTTGCAGATGACTCAGAGTGTATATATATGTATCCAGTATTCCAATATTAGCTCATTCTGAGAGGTTTAAGCTATATGCGCAGAGAGCTGCGTAGTAGTCCATATTCAATGAGTAGCGATCAACCTTAAGGTGGGTCGCTACCCTTTGATTTCTTCAAATTCTAAAATCTATCAGAATGGGCCAATATTGCATGGCCAGATACATGTATACCTTCCCTAAACTGTGTTAAAAATTTAGATAATTTCAAGCAAAATTGTGCATTTTGTAACACTTTGAATATTTGATTTAATGGTAACTGATAATATTTCTAATTTAAAAAAAAGTGCTAGTAAATTGCAGATATTTAATATTTAGAACACTATAGATGCTATGATATTGCTCGAAATAACCAAGGGTATAAATCAGTACAATTTTAGATATAGATTTTTACCATTTTACCCATCATGCAGTGCCATATTTAATTAATTTAGTCGTTTTTGGGCATTATTTTTCATTTTCAAAGGTCCAAAACCCTAAAAATATGCCCGGGACCCCCTATCAAAATTACTTCTATATGTTAGCAAATGATCTGAACTATTTTCTGAGTGAGTTTAAAAAAATTCTGTTTATATGGAATACTATTTTTAGCCAATAAGGCTACAAATAATGCTGATTTCTTTGTACTCTTTCCCAAAACATCGTATTTTTACCCAGAATGCCATGGTGTAAAACTGTAAAATTAATTTTCCATTAAAGAGGAACATATAGGCGTTTCACAGGTGATGTTTTACATTTCTGCACATAATCGTTGATATGAAAAAAAATATTGGAAGTTTTCATATTTTTTTCTTATTTTCAGAAAAAAATCAAAATACTTTATTTTTTCAAAATTCTATATCTAAAAAAGTAGTTCGGGACCCCCTATATTTCTTTGCATTTTCTGATTCCATATGATTTAAACTGCCTGTGAAAAAAATATTAGGAGATTCTGTTAACTTTTAGTGACTTTGACCCAAGGGTAGCGACCCACCTTAAGTACACAGTAGCACCCTCCAACTTTAATTACCCCCGGGTAATTACCCTTTTGATCTAGATAAGAATCTCTGTGTAGTTCGATCTGTATTGACCAATACCAGAATACACACCCATTTGCGCCACCAAGCTGGCGCAATTGGGTATCAAGTGAGATGAACGTGTGCTCCCATACCATGTTCAGCATAGGGAGCAGGAGCTGTGATAGTGTGGGAGTCCGAGACTGGTCATGACCTGGCGCGAAACTTTACCCCAACTCTAGATCTACCTCCAAGAAGATCCACCAGGCGGCAGCAGCGCCGCGGGTGGCGCCCTCTCACGGCGTCTTAGGGAACCTGCTGCAGACGCGTGCTTTACCTTTTTCACAAACCGGTGCACGCGGAAATTTATTGAACCTGGAGCGGCGAAAATAGGTAGATATTTCGTCTTTGTCTTGGTCAACTAAGAAATGTATGACAGAAACCGGTCCATAGGTATCTTCTTTAATATATATGGATGCGTTTCGATGTGTGTTTATGTGCGAAACGTGCCTTTGTCATGCAAAATTCTGGCAAAAAAAACAGGTCCACGGCCTTGCCCCTGCCTGGCGCCCTGCGAGGCCAAAACAAAAGCGGAGTTTGCCGATTTGCCGTAGAAATTGTTATCGTAAATGATTTAGTCCGTCAGATTAAAAAAAACTGTTTGACAATCTGTTACAACTAGGCCTACATAATATCGTTAAGGGATGAGACGTCTGGATAAGGCCTCTCCAAATAATATTATATAGGTACTTGTTTCTCATATGACCAGGCGGCAGGCCAAAGCCAAGGCCAAGGCGCTTTTTTTTTGTTTTTTTTTTGCTGCTGCTGAGGCCTATAAGGTTTTGCTGGCTCTCGGAAATCACATTTTCCCGCCACATGCGAAAGAAATAACAGGGTTGCCACAGTCAGAGAAAATGTCAGGAAAACTATTTTTCGTTCCAGGTCAGGGAAATGTCAGGGAATTTCAGATTTTTTGGCAAAATGTCAGGGAAAATGATATTTTTTGAAAATGTCAGGGAAAATAATATTTTGTCAGGGAAAATCTTTGAAATACAAAAAAAGTCACCTGTTTTCGCTGAAAAAAGCCTGTATTTTACTAATATTTTAAGGGAGAAAAATATCTAAGGGAGTGCTCATTTTTTAACAACGGGGGGGGGGGGGGGGTGGTGAGATTTTGCGCGGAGCGTGCAACATTTTTTGACCCCCCCCCCCCCTAGAGGGGTCGTATTTTTTTACACCCCCCCCCCCGGCAGGCCGAAAATCGCGTGCGTTCGCGCCCCTTTGTAGCATAGTAACGCGCGGGATTTTTCCCTCAAAACAGGTTGAATTTTTTTGACCCCCCCCCCCTAAGAGGGGTCTACATTTTTTAACCCCCCCCGGTCAAGGGGTCCAAATTTGTTACCCCCCCAAATCCACCCCCCCCCCCTGTTGTTAAAAAATGAACACTCCCTAAATTCTCGAAAAGGAGGGGGTAAAATTTTGCATGCACGCGATACACAAAACCTCTGTTGTTAAATAATGATCACTCGCTAAGTAGAAGATAAAAGAGTGCATATTCCGCATATTCCTAGTTCGAGGGCATTTAAAAACATTGGGTTTTGTCGCGATTGTCAGGGAATTCAAAACTACCTTGCCGGTGGCAACCCTGAATAAGTGACATGACATAGTCATAGGGACAAGACAGGCTGCGAAAGTTGTAAATTAGCTTATTTCCTCCATTCCATTAAAGGCGCGCTGATTGAACCCACGACGTCATTTGCGTACAAAACTCAGCAGGGTTAGGTCCTGGGTTGAGTTGCCATTACATTCGCTGCACAGGTTTAATTTGAGACCAAATATGCTCATGTATGTCAGATTTTGTCATGCTTTTCTATTAAAGGGGGCCTAGCACGGATGCTAACAAAGACTGGTACCTGCCCTCACAGATCGTACAAAACGCACGGGAACTAGCGGAGCCTTAGCAGCGCCCTGTTTGGTCAATTGGTTGTCACGTGACTTGCTAAGACGGGTAGTTTTCGCGGTGCTAGTCCCCCTTTAAAATTGCAAAAAGGAAAGAAAATAATTTCAGGCAATTTTGATGATTCGCGCGGTGATGAGAAACAAGTATATTATTTGGAGTGGCCTAAAAGTGTTACTAACACTGTTAGATCCCTTAAGGGAGTGATCATTTTTTAACAACAGGAGGGGGCTGCGCTTTTGCGCGAAACGTGCGAAAAAAAATTCACCTCCCGCCCGGTCTACGGGTCAAATTTTGTTACCCTCCCACCTACGGGTCGAAAATCCCTTTGAAGCATAGTAACGCGCAGGCTTTTTGGCCCAAAACAGGTTAAATTTTTTTGACCCCCTCCCGCAAGATAGGTCCAAATTATTGACGATGAGGATAGTGGTCTGTCTATTTAAAGTGCTGGATGCGAGGATATCGCCGCGACTAGGTCAGGTGTGGGGCAGAGAGCGACCCATTACAGACTATCTAATGTTGTCACAACATAAAGCAGTCCCCAGCTTAGGGGCTTGGATGCCTTCATCTAGGTTTTCTCACTCAGTGACAGACGATTGGCGATCATGACTTAACTTTTGCCGTGAAGATGGGCCCTTTCTGGGCATTTCAACAACTCTGAAGTGGACAACCAAAGCCAACCAGTTCAAGGTAAGAACAATCATTACAACTTTTTGAGGCAGATGAAAAAGCAATAGTATATCTGACAACCAGTTTTTACAAGATGTCATGTGTGTGCTGTGAACTGTAAGAAGTAACAACTAGAAGTACCACAGACAGTTTTCAGGCAGTCCTAGGTTCTGACAGCGGCAGACTCCGGTGTCTCGCACAGTCCAGGGGAGCATTGCGTTATCCTTAAGGATGTCATTGGTATCACACTCACATGTATCGATGTATTGCTATTTTTTGTGTATCAAATAACCAAATCAACAATCTACGAGTATCTATATGCCGTCAATTTGGAGAAGAACTTTTTTGGGGAAAAAAACCATTTAAATTTAATTTTAATATTGTTTTTGTTTGTTAAGTTAAACATCCTCCATTATCACCACCAAAGAGTTCAAGGAGGATATTATTGCAATCAGTTTTTACAGAAAGAAACTTGTGAGGAAAGCATTACTTTTATTGAACCATTGAACTGATATATTGCTATATAAACATGAACATTGTGAATAACTGATTACAACTACTAATAAAACGGGTCGCTACCCAGCGATGCACTGCAACCCAAGCAGGCCCCATCATAGTTTCTACCTCGAACTGGGGAGTTGGAGATTGAAAATGTTAGGACACTACGACACTATTTGCGATATGCTAAGGCATTCCCAGAATGAAATGTAATAGTTCAGACGAACGCTGTCTGTACGACATTACCAATTTTCCCGCGCCACAACAACAGCTCTTGGGTCCGCACTTATGGGCCACCTGGTTCATATTCATGGGACATCAAGCCCATGAGCCAACCAGGCTAGGGGGCTTCCATAAAGTATGTACGCAAATTTTCTCCAGAAATTGACCCCCCCCCCCCCCTAAAATTCTTGTACGCTTTAAAATAAAGGGTTTATGTATACAAACATTTAAAGAAAATAGACCCCACCCACCCACCCTATGTGAGTACATAGAAACTTTATGGAAGACCCCCTATGCAAAAGAACCTTTCAGTCCTACAAATAGTGTTTAAGGAGGAGCAACCCTCAGTCAGCCACTATTAATTAGCTGTTTAGTTAGATAAGGGGTGATATGGCTGGAGTGACGGCTCCCCATGTCTAGCCCTCACCCTCCCCCCAAATCCGTCCTCTAACCCAATTGTGTCAAACTTCCCTATGTTTAGCTGTTATTACTGGTGTAGAGCCCCGCACCACTGGCCACCAGTTGTCTGTGGTTCCCGTGACCAGGGCTTAACATTTACTTTTCATGAAATACGGCAGTTCTATTGATTTAACCAAAGATCGCCATATAACCCATCGCCGTGTTTCACGGCCCGGTGACGTCATCAAAATGGTGGTTTGTTTACATTTGAATGACATAAAAAAGCTATTTCAGTCCTATTTAGGCCCTCCCCCCTGTAATAATTTGATTTGAATCGAAAAAGTTAAAAAATAAATACAAAGGAACACTCGTTTTAGCCTATTGACTGGGTTATTTCACTTGTTGTATGTCAGGTCGCATTTCATTCGGCCTACGGCCTCGTGAAATACGGCCTGACATGCAACTCGTGAAATAACCCAATCAACAGACTAAAACGTGTGGACCTTTGTCTATTTATCCCTTTCAAACATGTACTAAGCTACAGGACTGTCTTGAGAAATCTTCTGCCAACACCCAGAATAAGCGAGTTGTTGATCCCTGTGCCTGTAGACTATATGAGGCCCTTCTCTTTGATATTTTCATGGAGCCAGGGACCATTACAGAGCAACGTCAGCACGGCACTGATTGGTGCGTCATTTGGCACCATTTTGATGTCATACAAGAAACATGGTGGGTGGTGCATTATGGGTCAAATAAGACCGTGAACTTTTTCCGGTCTGTATTGGTCCCTCTCTCCATGAAAATATCAAAGAGAGGGGGCCGCATACGGTCTACCAGTGCCTGCATGAGCGCACTGTACTGGTCAACCTTGTACATTACTAACACAGTTATCCACATTTGATATCTGTGTATGAGGGCTAATGTACATTTCTATATTTTCTAGGTACATCCAGAAGGAAGTACTCAGCTCCACATTTGTTTACAAATGCTGCAGTTTGCTGACCTGCTACCTATTTACAACAATATCCAGATTGTAATGGATAACCTAGAGACTCGTTCAGTGCAAAATCATACTTTACTCCTGTATGCATGCATATAGTGAAATAAACCTGCCTAGTCATGCAAAGAATGTCTTATTGATGTTGAGGTACAGTCATGTGTAAAGTTATTTATTGTTCCCCTCACCATGTGGACTTCCACACTCGCAAAGTCATACTGTAAATTCCCGCGTAGAGGCTGTAGCTTGTCAGAGTCAGAGGTGCAGCACATACATAGACAAAGGTTCACGAGTTTTGGTCTGTTGATGGGTTATTTCACGAGTTGACCCTTGGGCCGTATTTCACGAGGCCGTAGGCCCAGTGAAATGCGGCCCAAGGGTCAACAAGTGAAATAACCCACCAGCAGACACAAAAACTAGTGCACTTTTGCGTTTATTTAAAAAAAAAAAAATTCCAATTAAAATTGTCAAAATTATGATAGAAAGGAGCCTACAATAGCCATTTCAATACCGTTCAAATGTAAACAAACCGCCATTTCTGATGACGTCATAGGCCATGAAATACGGCTGTGGGTTATTCAATGGCTTGGTAAAATACGGATCCCCTTGGTTAAATCAATGAGGCTGCCGTATTCCATAAAAAATAATTAGAACTATAATACAATGTGGAGACAACCTTGACCATATGGCTCTTTTCAGTTGTGACCCCCTTCACCCCCCCCCCCCCAACCTTTCTCAACATGTTACGAGTCCATATCAAGCCTCCCTCAATCTAGAAACAAATGTCACAGGCCTTTTAGTGAGGGACCAATTTGGACGGGGATATTTGTGGTCTTGTAAAATCACAACTACCGTAAAACCTCACGTATAAGCCTAACTCGCGTATAAGCCGCACCCCGACTTTGGGCCGATTCTATAAGCCGCACAGATCATCTGTGTTGTCATGGGAAAAACTCGTATTAGCCGCACCCCTAACTTTAGCCTAAGTCAATGAGGCCCACATGGAGTAAGGGGCCTCCTGGTGGCCCTGTACGGCCTCCTGGCGGCCCGTACCGCCTCCCCATGGCCCATGGGGCCTGCATGACTAGTGACAGCTTTCTGAAAACCCCAACCTAAAGTGGGGGGGGTGGGTCAACCCTCCCCCTGTTGGAATGCCTGCGAGGATTAGCGGTGGTCTGCATTGTCTTAGGGCTGAGGTGCGAATGTGATGCATTAATACTGCTCACTCACATGACGAGTGTGTGTGTGGGGGGGGGGGCAAGGTATTACCTCCACAGCTATAATACTACACACAGAGCCGACATGGGTGGGAGGGTGTGCTCCAGGTAATGCACATGTAGCATACATGTATTTAGCGGTCACAGCTTTCTGGCGATCTGACTTGCATACTAGCTGCGGCTTCTACGCGAGGTTTTACGGTAGTACAAATTGTTGTTTATCTATGACAATAAGTGATGATATTCATCAGATATTGAACAATTATATAACATAAAGATATAAAATCTTTATATATACAAATGACACAAAGGTGTTTATACAAGAGTAAAGTAAAGATTATAGGGCTACATGCATATTTACTTTGATATAAGACTACCATGTGTTGTTGTTGTTTTTGCAGGTTGCTGAGAGGCATGTTAGAAGATGAATCCTCACAGGGGCACCAAGCGCCACACAAGTGTACGTTAAAGTTTGACATCTTCCTTCTGTAAAACTGTCGTAAAACCTCTCTTTAGAGCAGACCTAATTTAGGCTATTTGTAGACCTACAGTCTTTGTGAAAACATGCAGGACAGTGAAAATGTCTGCCTAAAATGCCACCGCTCAAGCAGATTCACAAGTGTAGCTGGACCGAATATCAAGTCACATGTTGGGCTTTTCTGAACTAGAGAAATTCAGTTGGGTTTCTAAAGCTGAAATATGTTTGTCAATATACTGTGTAAAACTATGTATCTGTCCTCCTCTGGCCATAAATGATTACAATGATTTTATACTTAACATGCATAAATTGTCAGATATGTGGCTGTCTGGTCCTCCAAAATTGTAGCTCGTCCTGTAACATTGAAATTCTCAGGACAGATTGTTCAGTGGGATGAAAAAGTCATAAAGACTTGACCTAATTCAGCTTATAGCATTTTCTGTGAGGGTCAGGATAGCTTTGTTTTTTACCCCAGTATAAAATTATATTTAAAGAAGCTTAAGTTGCTCAAGAAATTTGGGGGGGGGGGGGGTTATTTCGAGTATATCATGTCCTTAATTAAGGTCCTCCTAAACATAGGCACTCAAGCCCAAAGCCTCAGAAAAAAACAATTTGTCACTGTCCTTTAGCATGTCCCGCGAGGTACTTGATGTACATCTTGACGTTGAACAAATCAAGCTGCCCAATTCCATGAACCAGAATTTAAAATCCCGCTGGTTTCAATCACAATCACTGATGAGGCACCCTGACTAGTACCTTGTTTTTGCGTAACCATCACTGCCAGGGACACGCTTACACCCAGCCTATCAGTTCTTAGTGAATGCCGCGGCAACCAACTCCAGTTCGCGACTAAGGCACTGTTTCTTAAGAAACTGATATTAGGTATCAGCATGAATATGAAATGTATTGTTGACTTAATTCCCCTGGAAAAGCTCCTCATCAAACTTATTATCCCTGGATGTTGCTAACACCCTGCTTAAGACCCACTACCTCTCGTTTTTCAGTGGGACGGAGCTGAACAGGCTTCTTTTGGGTCTCCTAAACTTGGACGGTTTGACGACAGCGGGGCCATGTCCCACCCAGGTGGCCAGCAAGGCTACCAGGGTTACCACGGACAGCCTTCTGACAACTACAGTTACCAAGACCAAGGATGGGCCCAGGATGCCACCAGCAGAGGGGGCTTCAGGGGTACAGGCAACAGAGGGGGTCAAGGGGGAGGAGGTGGTCATGGGAGTGGGGTAGCTGGTGGGGGTGGGGGTGTCGGTAGCAGAGGGGGCGGTGGTAGCAGAGGGGGTGGAGGAGGGGGTGCTCATGGGGGTAACGACACAGGGCAAGGAACCATCAGCAGACTGATGAACATGGCCATGGGCAGTGCTAGCAGCGGTGGAGGCGGTTCTACCAGAGGAGGCACTTACGGAGATCGAGGAGGAATGCAGCACAGCGCTGGTTCAACTTACAGTCATGGGGGCAGAGGGGGCTCTGGGAGGGGAGGGCCTGGTGGAGGCATGGGACGAGGTTACAGTAACAACAGTCTGATGGACATGGACTCATCCAGTGGTCATGGTGGAAAAGGCGGTCCTGGAAGAGGTGGAGACATGGGACAAGGTTACGGCAATGACATGGACTCACCAAGTGGTTGGGGTAACAGAGGCGGTCCTGGAAGAGGTGGAGGCATGGGACCAGGTTACGGCAATGACATGGACTCGCCCAGTGGTTGGGGTAACAGAGGCGGTCCTGGAAGAGGCAGCCATGTTAGCTCTAGAGGCATGGGCCAGGGCTCCGGTCACATGGGCATTGACTCGTCCGGTGGTCATGGTGGAAGCGGAGGCTCAGGGACAGGCAGCTATGGTGGCTCTAGAGGCATGGGGCGAGGTTCTGACAACAACAATCGCATGGCTATGGACTCCCCCAGTAGTCATGGGGGTAACAGAGGCGGTCCTGGAAGAGGCAGCTATGGTAGCTCTAGAGGCATGGGCCAGGGCTCCGGTCTCATGGGCATGGAATTGTCCGGTGGTCATGATGGAAGAGGAGACTCAGGGAGAGGTGGCAGAGGCATGGAGCCCGGGCCCGGTCCCACCCCGGGCATGGGGCAGGGAGCTGGGTCAACCATTAGTAGGCTCATGAAGCTGGCATCAGGTGATGGTGACAGCAGTGGGTTTACAAGCGGCAGCTATGGTGGTGGGAGCAGAGAGGGCTCTGGCAGAGGTTGTGGTGGTTCTAGAGGCATGGGGCGAGGGTACAGCAACAACAGTCAGATGGACAGGGACTCGTCTAGCGGCCATGGTGGCAGAGGAGGCTTTCAGGGAGGAGGCCGTGGTAGAGGCATGGGGAGGGGCACTAGTCCTATGGGTATGGACTCATCCAGTGTAGGTGGTGGTGGTAGAGGGGGAGGAATAGGTGGGGGCGCTACACGCATGGGCGACCAGGCTGCCTCGACCGTCAACAGAGCCAAGGAGCGCAGCGCTGGTTCAACCATTAGCCGACTAATGGAGCTGGCCTCGAGTGGTGAAGATCCGTCAGCAGCCTTGTATTCACCGCCTAGTGACTCCTCGTACAACCAACACCAACAGAGGCACAATACAGGGGGCAGGGGAGGAGGAACGCACAGCCAGGCCTCTAGAGGGAGAGGTGGCAGTACAGGCAACCCCAGTGGGGCCGGCCACCTGGGCACTTCCCCCCGTGGCCGTGGGATCGGATACGAGACTCACCCCCAGTTTGGACAAAACACCAGTGGTGGGTTTGATGCAGGAAGAAGCAGTCACCAGCAGCACCAGTACAGCAGTGACCAGAGGGGTGGAGGAAGGGGCTCGGAGAGGGAAGGATTTGAACGAGGTGGAGGGAGGGGAGGATTTGAACAGCAAGGTGGAGGGAGGGGAGGATTTGACCAGCGAGGTGGAGGGAGGGGAGGGTTTGAACAGCAAGTTGGAGGGAGGGGAGGGTTTGACCAGCGAGGTGGAGGGAGGGGAGGATTTGACCAGCGAGGTGGAGGGAGGGGAGGGTTTGACCAGCAAGGTGTAGGGAGGGGAGGGTTGGACCAGCGAGGTGGAGGGAGGGGAGGGTTTGACCAGCGAGGTGGAGGGAGGGGAGAGTTTGAACAGCAAGGTGTAGGAAGAGGCAGGTTCAACCAGCAACATCAGGACAAACACCCTCCGTGGAGATTCAGCAAGCCTGGAGCAGGACAAAGCAGCCAGGGGGAGCATGGGGGAGGACAGAGAGGTGGCCGTGGGGGTCAGGCTGGTAGTGGTGCTGGGCTGGATAGTGTAAGTCCTAGTAGTGGCCGTGCTGGTGCCCCTAGAGCCAGGGGACAAGCCAGCAGTGGAGACCAAGCAGGCAGCAGGCAAGGGGACAGGGCAGGGAGCAGCTGGTGGGACAGTGCAGGTAGCCAAGCTGTAGATCAGGGCCAAGGGGAAGGTGCAGAAGAACAGGGTGGGAAAAGAGTTTTCGAAACTCTAAAGATGGCCACCCGAGAAGACGGCAGTATTTACCGCAAGACTGAGAACCCGCTCTTACAGTATGACAAGGCCAAGTTTGAGGAGAATAAGCTGCCTGTGGCAGAACGCTTTGCCAACCTGTGCAAGCTGTGTAAAGCCCTGCTGAAGGACATGTCCAAACATGGCGTGGCCTCTACAACACTCGAGCAGCTCCTGCTAACTGATGATGTATGCCTGACTCCTGCCTATGCCTTCAAAGGGGTGCGAGTACAGGACAACACAAAGTTTAAATGCAGATGCTTCCGATGTAAAGTCTACATTAATGACATCTTCATTGCATCTGGTGTAGCTGAAAGCGGAAGGAAGGCAAAGAATTTTGCGTGTGATGCAGCCATCAAAGTATTAGGTAGCAAGGAGGCGGATGTCATCATCAAAACCCATGAGACAGTCAAGGTGTCAGAACTTGGCAAAGACGTGGCAGACATGGTGGAGTGCCCGCACTCCTGCGTAGAGAGTAACATAGGTACGTACAGGGTTATGTCTATGAAATTTGTTCACACAGCTTAAAAAGGCTCTTCTACCATTACTAATGCATTAGAATTAATTACTTAATGTTAAAAAGGACCTGTATTGCTAATGTTACCCGCACAGCATTCGGTCATGAATTCTGTATTCAAAACACAAACTGTTAACAACTTCTAATTTAAGTAGACAAACAGAATAGTACAAAACTAGGATATATCATAAATTTGGTGAATGATAACCTACAATATTCACCCTGGCCGCTTAAAAATTATTTTGATGGGGAAAATCATCCTCAAATATCCATTTTACTAAGCGCTCCCAGTTGGCTGTCTCATACAGGTCTCAGTGGCATCTATAGACCAATGCAGCAAGAAAGAGTGACTTTTTCATAATAAAGTTTTGTTAACGTTGGCTCTAGCAGAATCCTAATAGCATTGTCTATAATGATTAAACCAGTGAATATCTGATATCAGGAGATTCACAGGATGATTATCTTTCAAATAATGTATATAAGAATGCAGTATTTTGAGGTTATATTTGTCTATTTTTCGGTCATGCTTTAGAAATGTTCAAAAACTTTATCAACAACTTTTCTGAAAAGTCACCCTTTCTTGGCGCATTGGTCTATAGAATGCTTCTATTCAAGCCTATGACGTCACACTTGGCTTGGCCTTAACAGCTGCACAGGTGTGATGTGCTGTATGTCACACAAAGGTGTGAAAACAATTTTGGAGAAAAAAAATTAAATGCATAAAAAAGTGTAGGAAAAAAATGAAAAAGGGGAGGGCACTTATTAGGCTGAGGGTGCTTATTATGTTGAATACAGTAATTGAAGTTTAACCTTTTTCTTCCCGTGTCCCTAACACAGGTATCCTGCTGAGTGTGCCGGAGTCAGGTGAGAAGAAGTCGTGGGCAGACTTCTACATCAAGGAGCCTGAGGAGGTGGAGGACACGGCCTGCAACAACTCTACCGGCATCCTGAAACAGAGCGCAGACTTCTCTAAGGTCCTCCTCACCTACCAGTTTACTACGTCAGACAAGGGAATCATGTGAGGGGATATTTCTGTTTTCTTGTTATTTTGATGTACCATCAGAGTGCCTCTACATGGGTCCCCACGGTTTTGACTGTGTCGCCATGTTGATCTTTAGCAAAAGAGCTGTTTCACTGTGTCAAATTTTATGTCTATAGAATATACTAGACCATTATTACTGGACATCGATTCTCTGTCTCTTTGTAGCTCTATAGTGATCGATGCCCAGTTTTATACTTCAGACCAGTGGCTCATTTTGGCTGTTTTTCGCCTCACAGATTGCTCCTAGCGCAAAATCCTGACTAGGTGTCAATATATTCTCTATGCCAATGTGTAATATGAGGGTAGAAAACAGTGGAACCTCAGTTAGAAAAAATCCTACTGAACAGTTTTTGAGAAAATTAGGGTTTTGTTGCCCTTTTTTGCTGTTTTTAGTACATTTCCTACATAACCCGTGAACGTCAGCATTTCTCAATTTTCAGGTATTTAGAATTAGAATTTGACATTTTTTTATTCGCAGTAGGATTCCTGAATACCGAGCCATTCTAGAAAAGCTATTCTTTGGAAAAAATACTTAGTATTTCTTGATGATTTTCGTTGCACAAATTTAGGTTGTAATATAAAAACTGCATTGTCATCCAATCAAAGTGTTTATGCACTGTTGATGGTCACCCCCTCCCACCCTCTTCACTGTGCATTGAAGGAGAACAGGCAGGGGAGGTACACGTGTCTGTATATAGCTGTTGACCCGGGTGCTGGGTGCATTTTTAATTTATGGGGTGCCAACTGTTCATGAAAGAAAATTCAAATAGATTTTTTTTTTTTAGTATCAGATTAATGCAACTACAAGTCGTGATAGCACTTAAAGCATTCTATTTGCATTAATATGAATGGTGGCCACCTTATGGGGTGCCAAATATTCATGAAAGAAAAATTGATAAGAATTTGTTTTTTATTAGCATTAAATTGATGCAACTACAATTCGAGATTGCATTTCAAGCATCGGGGCATTCAATGAATGGTAGTCATCTTAAATATATGGGGTGCCAACTGTTCATAAATAAAAAAAGAATAGAATTAGTTTTTTTATTAGTATCAGATTAATGCAACTACAATTTGTGATTGCACTTAAAGCATTGTGGCATGCAATGACTGGTAGCCACCTTGAATGTATGGGGTGCCAACTGTTCATGAAAGAAAAAAAAGAAAGTTTTTTTTTTAAGAATCAAATTAATGCAACAGCAACTCAAGATTGCATTTAAGCATTATGGCATTCAATGATTGGTGGCCATCTTGAACCTATGGGGTGCCAACTCTTCATGAAAAAACAACTAAATTGGATGTTTTTAACAGTTTAAAATTAATGCAACTACATTTCAAGATTGCATTTAAAGCATTGTGGCATTCAATGAATGGTGGCCATCCTAAACCTATGGGGTGCCAACTGTGTTTGAAAAAGGTATCAAATAGAAATGTTCTTATATAGATATCAAATTAATGCAACTACAATTCTTCATTGCACTGAAAGCATTGTGGCATTTAGTAAATGGTAGCCATCTTGAATGGGTTGAATGAAGGAAAAATCAAATAGGATTTGTTTTTTTGATAGTATCAAATTAATGCAACTACAAGTCAAGATTGCATTTCAAGCATCGGGACATTCAATAAGTGATAGCCATCTTGAATCTATGGGATGCCAACTGTTCATGAAAGAAAAATAGAATAGATTTTTTTTTTATTAGTATCAAACTACTGCAACTGCAATTCGAGATTACATTGAAAGCATGGTGGCATTCAATCAATGGTTGCAATCTTGAATTTCGAAATGAACATACACACAGACATATAGGCATGAACATGGTGTTCTCCTTCATATAGATATTCATGGATTTCTACTTCTAATAAATATAGCTTTCTGTTACATGGATGTCGATGTCCAGTTTTAGATATATATCCATATAGTGCATTGGAGTGCTATAATGTTGGACTGCTGTATATTAAAGATATGTCCATCGATTTTTCAAAGGGCCGTGTCGCCCATGTCAATTTTTACCCATGTAGAGGCACATCAGATACGTTATAGTCAATATTAAAGCTGACATTTTGAGTAATGGTACACAAGTGAGATATATATATATCTGATATAGTGAGTATAGTCGAGTACAGTAGTGAGTGCACTCAAGTACAAATTCCCCCTGTGTTAGTGGGGACCTTCATGATGGGGGCAAGAAGGAGTAGAATAACTGCATCAGGAGCTGTCGATAATACCAATGGGCATACCGGAATCGTAAAAGGCGACAAAACTTGAGGGGTTACTTGGTTGAACAACTGAACATCTTCTAGAAAATGGACTATACTTCACTGTAATAGACCATACCTGAGTTCCTACCTTCTTTAGTTAATTTCATAGCTGGGCCATATTAAACCCCCTGGCTAAAATTCCATAACCTCAATGAAATCCAATGTTTGAAATGTTGTTTTACTTCCCCAGGTGCTCTGTGAACATGGAGGGTAAGACATTGGCCACGTCTACAGCCGCCCACCAGAACAAGGCCAAGAACCTGGCCTCCCATGCAGCCCTAGAGAACCTCCGCAAAACCAACTGGACCATTCATGTAAGGCACCACAAAAAAAGAAATTCTTAACAGATTTTCAATGTTGCGAAATTGACATAGGTACTTGCCAATGTAGAATCATAATGGCCGATGTGAGGCCATCAAATGTCGGCCACAATGGCCGGCCATGATCTCAGCTTTCCAACAGTGACAGAATTTCTCAGATACTATACTTAAAGGCATTTTTAGTGAAGTTAGGCATTTTCAAAGCTGTTTTTAAAGAAGTATACACTGGCCTGTGTGCATAAAAGGTTTTTGGCCAACACTGGACTTTGCTCTGACCAGGCACAGGTCCATAAATTATTCATAGGCAGTTCATCAGTATATCTGGTGCCCATATGAGCAGACACAAACACATGTAATCATCTACAAAATGTATTATAATGTACATTTCTCCCCATGTATACGACCATAGCTGGCGAAATGGCGTGGAGATGAAACACATACCACATAGTATATAACAGTAATGTATAATGCTGTAAAATAGTGACAATTCTCTACTAGTATGAAACCTGTGTCCAATGAAGAAATAACAGCAATTATTTGACAAAAAGAACACACAGTACATGTACAAGTAGTATAGTAAAAGAGTACTCATATAATGATTCAAAACTTATTTTACATGAGATATTTTACCAGAATGTTTGTTCTCTTTCAACAGGTTGTGAAGCGAGACAAGCCTACCACAGCAGAGAAACCACTCACTGCAATGCTGGGTCGCATCCGTCCAAACGACCCCGGTTCTTATGTCAGATTCACAGAAAGCCTCAGAAAGTACCTGGAGACCTACTTCGCCGAGCTCGATGACCACACAAAATGGCTGTCGTTGTCACAGGAACTGAACCTCCAGGAGCGTGAAGTTGTGTATGAACTGGCTCTGGAGATGAACCTGAAGGTGGAGTCTAAACGTGTGGATGGGAAGCGACTGGCGATCGGGCCGCATGACCCGATGTTCCTGGTGGTCAGTAAGAAGCTGCTGTGTCAGGATCTGTTTGACTACATCTTTGAGAAGGGCGGTGAGACGTGGAGGTACAAACTAAAGCCACCAGGGGAGTTTGCATCCAGCACGGACTAAATGTGTGCTGTGTGAAACTAGCCCGATCAATGTCAACAAAGTAATGTAAAACTTCTAGTGTTAGGCGCACCTAGACCTTGGGAATATCCAATAAGCAACACCGGGGGTTTTACAATATATTCCAAGCAGCTATGGGAATTTTCTAATATGACTTCATGTGTATTCTTGGAAATCTGTAACCTTCAGGATAGAATATGTGTGTAACAAGTTATGAATAAACATATTTTTCTTGTCATGATCAAATTATTTGTATGACTCACCGGAAAACGTAAAGCTTTCACAGGAGGTTGATTTAAACTCTTAAACTGTACAGCTTAAAAGAACAGTTTCTTTACATGTAAGATCAGGTTACAAAGATATGGAGTTCTTAGATTTACATTATTTTTGGGACACTGTTTTCCATTGAAGATGTTTAAGAATACTATGCCACGAATGGCATGCCATTTTAAGATTTGTTTAAGAGTTACTATTGTTGAAATTGTCACTGTATAACCTTACAAATATAAAATTGAATTAAAATGTCAACCTTATTGATGCAGAACAATGTTGTATGTGCTTACAAAAAGCTCTAATGAGCCTTTCACATTGGAGACTAATAAGGTGCTAGATAATATAAAACCTTGCGTATAAGCCTAACTTGCATATAAGCCGATCTCCTTAACTTCCAGGAATTCTACAAGCCACACTGATTATGGTGACTTTGGTAATGTAGTATACATCTAAAAACTCGCTGCACCCTGACTTTGTCCTAATCCTATAAGATGTATATGGTTGTCTTGGGAAATCCATACCTGATCTAATGATGTTAGCAGTAGAACAGAGCAACAAAAACATTATAGTATGATGATACTGAGTTGTACACACCCTGGTAACTATCTGTATGTCACCAGTTTATTTGATGATGCTTAAATTAAGGTTGTTTCTGAGCCATCATCCATACTCTAAATGCTAGAGCATTAATTAATACATTTCAACTATCACCTTACGCTAGATACATCAGGCCCGTAACTAGCCCTCTAGAGATAATTAGCTATTGTAAATTCCCACATACTACCCGCATCTCGCGTATAACCCGCACCCCCAACTCAGGAGAATCCTGTAACTCATTTTGGGATCTGAAAATGTGTATTTTAGTACTGTTCTATAGAGATTTAAAAAAAAGTATAACCCGCAGCCTATATATGCATGTTTGATATCAAATGAAAGCTGAGATCTGTTTGCGAACAACCCGCGGGTAGTACGCGGGAATTAACGGTACATGCAATTTTTCGTGGCTTGTAAATCAGACAATTTCTAAGGTCTCCAGAGAGTAAACAGTTAAAGCATTGTCCATTTTGTTGTATTGCTCTTTTGAATTATAGTTTTGAATAGAAATCAAAGTCATTATTTACATACATTTAACAGGCTAGTTGCGGGCCTGTTGCATCAACTGATACGTAAAAGCTATCACCTTAAACTAGGGTTGTTTTATTGATTAGAGTGTAGGTTTCCTTTTACTATTTAAAAGGACCACATGAAAAAGGGGAAGCTGTCTACAATCATAAAAGACATTGTGAAAAGAATTTAGTTTAATAGCTTTTTGTTCTCTGATGTAAAGCAAAACTACTTCTACTGGTATGTTCATTTAATACAATTTTAAACACAACTTTGTTGTCTTTCTTGTTTTTATTGGCTATACCATATTACTGGTGACTAGCATAGACTAAGTTATAAGTTGGCAAAGGGGGTGCATATGTTTTTATTCACCACTATTTAATTCCCCAGAACTAATTCTACATGAATATAGTAATTTCATGAAGCTATGGGCCTTGCTATCCATGGCTGAAAATAGTGAAAATTTAGGGCCTGCCCCTGACCTGAACCATGTATAACCTGCTTGTACATAGGGATGTCATTGACATCCGTTTTATTTAGATTTCGATTATCACTATTTTGGTCTCGATTTTTCGATTATATCGATTTATTGTGATGTTCCAAAAACAGTTAATATGTGTTATAAAAGGGCGTCTTTATCTGTTTTATTTCCTTCCTCTTTCTTGAGTCTATAAGGATAAACAGTTGGTAGCAATTTAGACACAACCTGAGGTCATTTTCCCTCAATATTTTAGGCAAAAAGATGTCATTATTTTTCAATTTGTTCTACATGAAATATTTAAACAATTTTTACAGTTTTCAATTATGAGGGTTTATGTGATACAAATACTGTATCGATAGAATGCTTTTGTCGATGCGATAATCGGAATTATAGAAATGTCGGTGTATCGATTTTGGGGGTATCGATGACATCCCTACTTGTACGAGGTATTAAATATGTAAAACCTTGTAAGGGTAGGGCTGAATCCCAAAATATTTCATTAGCACAGACTCTCCTGTACTTAATTAATGCCAATAAAGGCTGTCCTGCAACACTAGTCATTCGGCTGGACCAGAGCTATTTCAGGCGGACATTGCCACTGTCCAACACATTTACGCAGAGACCGTCCTGATTGTTGCAGCCTATTTACCAATGTTTTGTTGTTATCCTTGCAGATTTCCGTGAGGGTTGTTAGCAGATGATGAATCCTTATAGCGGCTTCAAGCGAGGGAGAAGTGTATGTACCAATAGGATGTCAGACATTTGCCACACCACATGTCACCCTAGTGTTACACAAACATGGGATTATTGGGATTTCACGGGAGAAATTGGTTGACATTTTGAAGGATAAAAGGGGCACCCCTGTAATTTGTTAAGATCCACCGAAAAGATATTTTAGCATTGATAGGGGATGGGGTTCTTAGTCTCTGGATGGGACCCATTCCATACAATGCATCTCAAATACAACCCGGAGAGGGATTGTAGCCCTATCCAAAACTCTGTCCCATACCTGCTCACAGCTGAAACTTCTCCTACCGTAGACTCTAAGAAGGAGACAAAGCGTGCAGAAGGTCTCACATTTTCTGTCAATGCAGATGCATAAAGTCTTAGTGTTGATAGATAACCGGCCACAGGGGTCAATAGTTTGCAAGAGCTATTTGTCTAAAGGATGTTGGTAGGTAAGAGGGTCATGGTCCGGAGGTCCAGGTGCCCAAATTCAAGAGACATCGGCCCAGGTTGAAAGTGGTCCTGGCTCAAGGGGCATGCATTATGCCCAGCACTCCTGAATCACAGTCACTAACTAATCCCTGGCTCAGAAGGCCGTAGAACTGAGGGCAATGATTCAAAGTACAAGATATGCAGTTACAGTCAGAGTATGTAAATCTAACTGAATTTTATACCTTGAATATATAATGATCAGGGAACATTACATTAAATGAAATTCCTCTCTGCGTCTTCAGTCTTCTGACCATTATGCACTTGCGGAGGTCAGATATTTTCAAGTGCAGAGAACTACTTGTTCTCATCCTTACTGAGTATGGGCAGTTTCTGCCGCTCTGTCGATCCCGTTAAAGACAGTGATTCTGAAAGCTGCTGCTCGCTTGAGATTAAAGCAGTGCACTTACCACAAACTGTTTATTCAATAAGATCATTCTATGAACTCTGGTAAGACCCCCTAGAATTAGTATCTCTCTTTATAAGACATCAGCTATGTGCAGGTTTTGTATGAGTGCAGGGGGTAATATAAACTGATTGCACTTATAGAGCCAATTATGGTACAGACAAGTTATTATATATTTTCAGAACACTTCTTAGTGGGGGACTTTTTTCCACCTAATTGGGTGTGGGGGTGGTTTTTACAACGCTTTTCATCCATTTAAGGTGGTTGTGGACTACTGTAAACGTAGATATTTTCGCACATGTATATTTTCACAATTTGGCTATAAAGTACAAAATTGCGCTGATTTTTGGAATATAGTAGTTATATAGCTACACTAGATAGATATTCACGCTGTACATATTTTCGCGGATTTTCATTTCCGCGAAAAACTCGAAAATAAGTACAGCGCAAAATAAAATACGTTTACAGTATATGTCCTCAAAATTAGGAATTCGCAGCATTATTTTCTAACCAAACCACTTAAAAACAGCTTGCTTATTCCTCTCAGACCAGGGTTGACTTCACAGAGGCAGTTAACCGCTTTCTGGTAGTGGGGCACTCATTAAATTAGAAGTAAGATTGCAATAATTTGTATGTCTATGCACCAGATAATCCGGAAGAGAAATAATATGAAAGATACACAGATTTTTCATCAATATTAACATTTTTTAAATTTAAACTTTGTAAAAGATGTTGCACAGCACCATATCAGTCCAGGTACCGTATGGGGGCCCCGCAGCTCTGCGGCGGGTGCTCCTTATTGCTTGTCCTTAGGCCCAAGAAAAGAAAATTGTGTTCAGCTAACATGGCCCAATAGCTTTTTTTTTTAAATTTCATTTTTACTAAATTGGTGAATGAAAAATTTTCCCACTTGTCATCTGTTCAACTTCTTTGGTAAAAATAATTTTGCGAAAAAAGCTATGTCTCTAAAATAAATAGGGTTTGCCCAAAGAAATGGAAGCGGTCGGGATACCTGAACACAATTAAATCAAAATATTCTGGCCTCACATACCTGTCGTGTTTTCAGTGGGACGAGGCTGAGCCGTCTTCGTTTGGGTCTCCCAAATTTGGACGGTTTGACGACGGCGGGGCCATGTCCCGTCATGGCGGCCAACAGTACGACAGCCAAGGCTACCGGGGTTTCCGCGGAGAGCCGTCCGGCGATTACGGTTACCAAGACCAGGGCTGGCCCCAGGGGGCCGGCGGCAGAGGGGGGTTTGGTGCTAGCCGCGGGGGTATGGGGGGAGGGAGAGGTACCTCCACCATCAACAGACTGATGAACATGGCCTCTGGTAGCAGTGGGGGAGGAGGCAGCTCCTACTCACAAAGTGCTGACTCATCGTTTGTAGATTACAACCATGGCCACCAACGAGGCAGCTATGGAGGAGCAGGAGGAGGGATGCGCGGACAGGGCCACGGAGGCAGAGGAGGTGGATACGGCAACTACAGTGGAGGAGGTGGACGATCCTTCAGTCAGAGCACTTCCCCCCGTGGCCGGGGAGGATATGACAGCAGCCGGCAGTACGGACATGACAGTGATGACTTTGGCACAGGAGGCGGCTACCAGCAGAAGCAGTACGGTAGCGACCAGAGAGGCGGAAGAGGAGGCTCAGGGAGGGGAGGGTTTGACCAGCGAGGTGGTGGGAGGGGCCGAGGAGGAGGTCGGGGTGGTGACCGTGGGGGCCGTGGTGGAGCCCCGAGGGGCGGAGGAAGAGGGGGAGGTCGGGGCCGGGGCGGAGACCGAGGTGGTAGAGGTCGCGGTGGTCCTGGGGGTGGACGAGGAGGAGGTGACAGAGGCAGAGGAAGAGGCGGCGGTGGTGGTGGTGATCAAGGCCGTGAGAAACGCTCCGGCAAGACCTACCGCCGTAATGAACACCCGCTCCTGATGTACTCAGCCAAGTTCGAGGAGAACACCCTCCCCCTGGAGGTCCGCTTTGTCAACCTGTGTAAGATGGTGAAAACCACATCGATGCCCAAACTGGTGATGGCATCCACGACGCTGGAGCACCTCGTGCTGAGTGACAACGTCTGTCTCACCCCAGCCTACGTCTTCAAAGGGGAACGCATCGAGGACACTCAGCCGTTTAACTTCAGGTGCCGGGTCTTCATTAACAACATCTTCATAGCGTCTGGTGTGGCGTCCGGCAAGAAGGAGTCCAAGAACAAAGCCTGCGAGGAGGCTCTCAAAGTGTTGGGGACCAAGCACTCTCAGGTCATCGTGGCTACACACGAGCAGCTCAACGTGATGGCCCTCGGCAAGCAGGACGCTGATATCGTAGAGTGCCCACTCAGCTCCGGAGAGAGTAACATAGGTAGGTACATGCCTGTATGCTCGTATATTTCATAGCTTCGATCATCCATAGATGCGGTCACTGCTTTAAACGAGTCTTAATCAACAATGAAAAATAAATTATAGTTTTCTCGGATCTTTTGTATTGAAACCTAGTCCATAAGCGGACCCTCTACTTTGAAAGGCTGGAGGAATTTTTTTTTTTATGGGGAAAACTTTCAATTGCCAAGGTCATATTTTATTTTACACTTTACTTTACATATTCCCGCAGAACTCATTGAGGTTAATAGTCTGCAAATTTATTTGTTGCTACAGTATGCGATAGATACACATGAAACTGCAAGATTAAAGGCTCATCCCTGTGATTTGTACGGATCCAGTGAGAAATTATTTAAACATTAATATGGGTTTGGGAATATTAAGCTCGGGAACGATCCCAGCCCGTACAATTTAGCTAAAATACCTCCTGGATAATAGCTGTTAGCCCTGATTGAAATTTAGTTAAGAACTCAGTACTATGCCACTTTATTCTTTTTTTAGAGTTGATTAAGGTACATTAGATAAAGCATATAAATACACACATAGACAAAACTCCATCATACTTCATGAGTTGAAGCACGGACATATCACGCTTACTGCGTGTGATATGCCCCAGCTTCAACAAGTGATGTATGATGTACATGTAGGTTAATAAGTGGGGTGTTTGTGTTTATTATACAGACCTACTTTCTTAGAATGAAGTAAATCAACAAACTTGGAGGCTATGGAGTATGGTCACACCCTACTGCATCAGAGCATGGAGTATGGAGGTCCCATATGCTTAGCATAGCAAAGGCTATACCACCATGTAATAAAATCTGATTCCAAACTACAGATTTATTATTGGAATCAACCTTTTCTTCTTCTATCTATCCGTAACATAGGTAATGTCCTGAGTGTCCCCGAGAGCAAGAAGTCGATGGAGGACTTCTACATTCTGGAGCCGGAGGAGGTGGACAAGTCGACTGGCATGAACTCCACCTGTATCCTGAGGCAGAGCGCTGACTTCTCACATCTACTCCTCAAGTACGAGTTCACTCCCTCCGATCAGGGATTCCTGTAAGTGGACATAATATTGAAATTATTCATTTTGGTTTGGAAAGATTATATTTGTCTGCCACAAGTTAGCACCAAAATGAGGTCATTATAGGAACCTAGTTCTGTATATTACATATTTCAATTTTTTCAAATACATATCAAACTTCCTTGAAACCATAGAAACCTAAAAACTTCCATCTATGTCTATTACTGAGGCTTAAATATGAGTGATTTTTTCTCCTTTTTTTTGGTGATGAATTGGCCAGATTGCCTCAAATCTTAGATTGGTGGAAATGTTTTGTTGTATGAGATACAAAGTTTGATTAGACCCATAGTTAATAGAGACTGTAAGAGTTAGTGGGGGGGGGTGGTCTCACACTTGTTCCATTTATCAATCTGCGGTCGAGTAGTCTCTGTGCGCCTCAGTCACCTTGGCTCCGCCTTCGGTCTCCATGGGCAGTCTTAGTCTAGACTCAAAACCAACTGCATAAATTAGTGGCCGATACCCAGTGATGGATCAAGATGGTCGTATCCGTACACAGAGACAACCTACAACACCGGATGGAGCCATCTATTGCTCACCAAATGATTGCCATTTGCATCCAGTTCAAATTCTTATTGCTTAAAGCTATATTAGACAATATTCAGTGTAAACAGATGTTTAACATGTAGAGTTGTTGTACTTACTAGGTGTACCGTGAACATTGAGGGTAGGACGGTGGCCACGGCAGCCGCCACACAACAAAACACAGCCAAGAACCTCGCCTCCCATGCAGCCCTGCAGAACCTGCGCCAAACCAACTGGACCATTCATGTAAATACTTATCATTGATACAGATATTACACTGTATTTCATATGAAAACATATTTTGCTCACTTTTTGGCATTGAGTGTTTTTTTACTTTTTGGACCAAACAACTGCACCATTCATGTATCTAGTGCACCACAAGCAAATATTTCTCTTTTATGCAGATGTTTTGGAGCATTTGATAAGAAAACCTTATTTGCTCACTTGAATTGGGATGGAGGTTTATCTTTTCTTTTCAAAATTTAATGCCTTTGGGAAGAAATCATGGATTACAAGATTTCACCTTAAATCAGTAGTGTGAAGGTGGGAGGTTGCCCAAATTATCATTTCACACTAGGCTTAGTATAAATACACCAAAGATAACACCAACACTGGTGACACTTTTGGTCTTCCAGATGTTCAAAAGAAATTCAGAATGTTTCGAACCAAGGTACAACTGTGTAAATAGTTTATTTTTCCTGCACATGAGTGGGCCATGTCCAGGAGCTAACCACTGTCTTCTAAAATTTACATATGACACATGAAATGAGAATTGTTTGTTTCCTTAACAGGTCATCAAGCGAGACAAGCCTAGACCGGCACCTGAACCAGTGACTGCAACCTTTGGCCACATCCAGCCTGACGACCCGCACTCACGTGAAGCCTTCATACAGAACCTCAGGTCGTACCTGGAGACTTACTTCAATGGCCTGGAGGACCACACCAAGAGCCTCCCCTTGTCTCAGGAGCTGGACCGCGAGGAGCGAGACGCCGTGTACAGTGTCGCTAAAGAAATGAACCTGCGGGTGGAATCTAAACGAGCCGACGGGGTGCGGGGGAAGATAGGGGGGGATAACAACTCCATGTTCCTGGTGGTCAGCAAGAAGCTGCTGTGTCAGGATCTGTTTGACTACATCTTTGAGAAGGGTGGTGAGACATGGAGGTACAAGCTAAAGGCACCCGGGGACATCGCGCCCGCTGCTAAGTAAATGTGTCTGGGTGAAAGATGGAGTTGTATCTGTGAAGTGGTGTATGATTCTAGGACTTGTGCAAGTCTGGGTATAGGATTTTCTGGTTTCTGATCTGCTAAGGCCAAAGAAAAAAGTGTGTTTCCAGTGATATGCTATGCTGGGTTTTGACCCACTTTTAAAGATAACAAAATTCTGTTTAATTTTTTGGCCAAAAATATATTGAAAATGGTTAAATTCCCCCCAAAAATGCTTCTAAAAGCCAGGGTCATCCCTGTTTAGCTAGGATTGTGACTAGAAACATAAACTTTCTCTTGAGGTCTAAGACCAAAAGCTAGGTTCTTTGAAAATTATTGTAACCTTCCTGAAGGTTTTTGAATGGCTGCTTCTTGTAATGATCTACTGAATGACTTACTAATGATTTACTGACAGCTCGAACAGATGTAAAAATATACCCCTCCATAGATAAATTATGATTTCAATGATATAATCTTTTAAATTCATCTGAAGTTTAGGTGTTGCCACATGCAGTAAGTAAATTTGCAATGATAGCTTAGCCACTGACTATTGTAATGTAGCAAGTGATAATGAGAATATTACTATCCTGAAATTTCACCCAAGTATTTCTTCATGTGGTGGTGGGTGTTTGCCTAGACACATTGACAAAGAACATTAGATGATGCACTGGGTACCCTGTAAGCAAAGGGTACACTGTAAGCTTAAGCTTGAGGTGTATATAACTTTTAGGAAACATTCACTTATGCTTAACATATTTACATGTTATGCTACTGAAGTGATGAAATGAACGAAAGATGTATTAACGCTTCACTGAAATGCTATTTGACCCACAATGTTTTCTCAAGCGTAACCGGTTCCTTTTTACATTCAAACTTTTCAATTTACAGAACCGACTAGATATTTCATTTATTCTGTCACCGGCATTGAGGCGTCTATGCCTATGGTTAGGGGCACAAAACTTTTGTTACTATTTGTATATTATCACTTTATTTGAAGATGTTTCCCTGATAGGAGTAAGATGAGGTTAAACCACCAGTACACAGACAAAAGAGGAGGAACTATACATCTGTGTCATAGTAAATCATATTTACGAAGTGAGAAGACATGTATAACAAGTATTTGTACTGGTGTCCACGAGCACTTAGTGTGTTGATTTAATACAATATAAAAACTCACATTTGCTGTCTTGTTATCTGTTCCTGCCAACACTATATTTGATATCACATGCATGCTGCGGAGCTTACAGTAAAACCCAAGCTTTAAGACAAACCCTCCACTTTGAGAGAAAACCTTTTTTTAACTTTTGACTCATCCAAATACAATGCAAACTCTACCTTTGAGACAAACCCAATTTTTGTAGGAAAGATATATGCGAAGTGTGCTTTATCTTACAGCTGAGTTTTTACAGTAAATATAATGCAGTGGTCAAATACAGTCCAGAGAGATCAAATGTACGTGGTTCCCACATGTCATGGAATTTTGTAAAAATTTGCCATGTGTCACTGAATGTCATGGAATATGAAAATAATAGAATTAATATCACAAAATCTCCTAGAAATCTCCAGTTTGCTTTCTTGATTTCAGAAATTTTCTCGGGGGGACAAGCCCCTGACCCCAATAAGAATGTTATAGATTTTTGTCATGGAAATGTCATGGAATTTCAATCTGAAATTTTTGTGTGAACTCTGAATGTAGTAAAACATTAAAAAACAAGGGTCTTGTGTGGTAAAGGTAGTCCTGGCTGACAAACTGATCAAGACTGGTCAACCAAGAGGCCATAGGGATGGCTTAAGAACCCTTTTAGCATGGCTTCATGTCAACTTGGCGTCTTGAAGGAGAGAGTTACTCACCAGGGACACATTCATGTATCGTGGCGACAAAATTGGAAGATGAACCAACTCTAGTCATCAACCTCACCTCCAATAAACAGTACAGTGGATACTAAGACCAGGACCCGACAAAGCCTCAAATAAGGAAGTTAGCAGGAAGGCCGGCTCAAAGGACGCGACTCTTTTAGATATCAACCTAGCCAGTCTACCCGTAGCTCAGTGCAAGCAGCACGCAAAGGAGTTTTGTCATGTGACCAGCCAGAAAACTGAACAAAACTACAAATTTACGCACTTCACATAACCTCGGCAGCCTGTGTGGCCGTTGTTTGTCAAGTGACAGCACTCAACCAGGAACCCAGTCTGTAGGAGAGTAGTCTCTGCGCACCTCAAATATCCAACCTAGCCTTCACTCTCCAGCAGATGTTTGGTACTGACTAGATGGGAGTGGTGGCAATTATCCACCGGTAAATATTGGAGAGTTAGGCAGAGCTGAAGCCTACAGAGATTTATAAGATTCAGTCCCGCGGGTGGAGACATCTAGAATCAATATCTCATAATAGATTTCCAGGAACCTCCTGTGGATGTGGACAGTCCCTGATTCTTGTTACTTCTAGTCTGAACAGGGACAGTTACACTCTTATTTATAACATGTACATCTCTTGCCAAGGACACAGACACAGGATACAGATAACTATTTATTATCATGACCCTCCCCCTGAGAGGGTCATGATGTGAAACTTATATTGTATTAGCACCATGTAGGGCCTGATTAATAAATGAGTCAATGTTATTGTGTCCACAGTCAGGTGGGAGCAGGGGAGGGCACCAGGTAGTCTGTTATAAAAAAGACACCTCAGAATTTACCAGTTACACCCAGATAAAATAATATGTATCAAGTTGTGCATATTTGGCTCCCCTTGAATCAATATATTATAATAATAAAGGAGTTAGTATCTATAACAACATGTTGACTATGCCGTAAGAGAACGTTCCCCCTCTTCCTGTGCATTAGGTGTGTGGTGCATTTTCTAAAGGGACCCTTTTTTTATATACATGTAGTAAGGATCAAAAATATTTTTCCATGAAAATACTGATATATCTTTTTTTTTTAAATGTTTTATTAGGTTTAATAAATGCAATTACATCGAAATAAATGTAAATGTATCTAAACCTGACACGGGCGCATTGCCCTACTTCTGTCAGGACCTCTTATGATTTATCTGTGTACATGGGGGGCAGATAATGTTACATGTGTTTCATGTGACATGAGATATTTTTTAGAGATAAGTTCCTGAATATATGATTATTGATATGAGTTATTAACATAGAATTATTGTAAATGAGATTATTGCTATTTTACTCCTTTTGTTTTGTTTTTTGACATAGAGAAATGTCTCACTGATTGCCAGTAGGAGTGTCTGAGAGCACTTTACTTCTCTGTTTATCATCTAGAATAATTCACTGGTCTGAAGTAAAAGACTAACATAGATGCATGTGCACCTAGTAAAGCTATTCGTCCAAAATTTTTGCTGACGTAACCTCATATCATATTGAAATGTATAAGATTGTTATTAATCTCTTCACACTCCCCATATTTGTAATTTCTGATTACTGTTGGTAATTTCTGATTACTGTTGGTAATTTCTGATTACTGTTGGTAATTTATGATTACCATTTTTACAATTATTGCTCTCGTTTTCAGTGGGACGAGGCTGCGCAGGGGTCATTTGGGTCGCCGACTAAACTCGGACGATTTGACTACGATCACGGCTACCGGGGTTTCCGCGAAGAGCCGTCCGGCGATTACGGTTACCAAGACCAGGGCTGGCCCCAGCGGGGGGGTTCCAGGGGGGGCTTTGGTGCTGGCCGGGGGGGCAGAGGGGGGGTCGATAGAGGCAGGGGGGGTTTCAGGGGAGGCAGAGGGGCATCCAGGGGTAGAGGGGCACAGAGGGGTGGAGGGGTGTCTAAGGGTGCCACCGAGGACTCAGACGAGGAAGAAGCAGCAGTCAACATGGAGAGTCATGCAGCCACCATGCAGCGACTCCTGTCTATGTCATCCGGTAATGACAACAATGACAAACCAGCACACTCAGAAGGTGGCGATAACAGCAGCCGCAACCAGCGAGACAACAGGGGAAGAGGGAGAGGAGCACACGGTCAGGGCTATCGGGGCAGAGGTAGCCGTTTTGACGATTCCCGTGGTGGCTATGACAACTCCCGTGGCGCTGGCTATGGAGCTAGCGGGTATGACAACCCTCGTGGTGGCTACAGTGGGAGATACCCAGACCTAGGTGGTGCCCCCTTCGGTCCGGGGGTTGGTTACGATACCAACCGTGGACGGTTTAACGCAGGAGATGACAGCTACTACCAGGACCACCATGACCACAGAGCCGGAGGATGGGGCGCGGGAAAGGAACAATACCGGGAAGACCCTCCATGGAGATACGGCCAACAGGACAGAGGGCGAGGGAGGGGAGGGTTTGACCAGCGAGGCGGCGGTGGGAGGGACCGAGGAGGGGAGTATGGCTGGGGTGGGGGGACGTCACGCGGCGGGGGTCACATGGTACAGACCCATGCAGCGTCTAACGTTAACAAACTGATGGACCTGACCCTGGACAGCACAGCCATCTGCCCCATCACTGACAAGTACACGGTCAAACGAGGCAAAGGTGGGGGTACAACCCAGGAGCCGCGCGGCCCCCCACGCCGTATCCGCAGCAGTAATGGCATCACTAGCGGGGGGGAGGTTCTGGTCCGGCCGGACGGCACCACCTACAGACGTAAGCAGCACTCCATGCTCCACTTCAATGAGAGGTTGAAGCAGAACGACCTGCCGCTGCTGGACTGCTTTGTGAACCTGTGTAAGTTGTGTAAACCCCTGCTGGAGAAGATGCCGCGGCTGGAAATGGCCGCCGGTATGTTGGAGGACTTCCTGGTGGATGAAGACGTCTGTCTGACCCCCGCATTCACCTATAAAGGGGAGCGTATTGAGGGGACGATCCCGTTCCAGTTCCGCTGCAAGATCTACATTAATGACATCTTCATAGCGTCCAGTGTGGCTCCCAACCAGAACGAGGCCAAGAATAAGGTAATTATAAACTCAATATTGGTATGCATTAAGCCCCAGTCAGACTAATTGTAGAAAAGGTAAGCAATCTTCAAGTTGTGCATACCGAATTCCTACCTCCTTATTTGTAGTAAAACCTCACATATAAGCCTAACTCGCGTATTAGCTGCACCCTGACCATGGGCCAATCCTATATTATTAGCTGCACCAGCAATCTGACTCGCGTACTAGCCACGGCTTATACGCAAGGGTTTACGGTAAGTTTAATACATCAGATCGTAGTCCCAATTTTGCAGCTAGTCTGACCGGGCTTTTAGTCATACATGTAGGATATTATCAATGCAGTGATATCTAACCCACTACACCAAAGTTGGTGTAGAACTTTATAGTATACAGGTGATTCCACAGAGACATTCCCAAGAAAATAGCTACCATAGTGGCTTGAATAAGCACACCTGCACCTGATTCTAATGTTGATGGTAGCATTCACCCTGTGCACAAACAAGACCTGTGCTTATTCAAGATTGCTTAAATTTTCATTTCAATGCCCTCCTTCACCCTGTGCTTATTTGAGACCCCTGCGCTTGTTCAAGCCACTATGGTATGATATTACTTTTCAACAATGACACATCATAAGATATTTTGAATTACCATATTCAAAGTAATAAACACCCTGGGCCCTTATAAAATTATTTTTATGGTAGTTTTAGTACTTAAGAGTTTAATTGTCCCCGAAATGGTGAGATTTGAGCCTTTGTTCTAGTCTAAAAATGCGTTAATTAGGGGGAGGGCGCTTATTACGTCGAATACGGTATGTTGTATTTTGAAAATTAATTTTTGAATGAATAAAAATTTACGAATTCCAATCCCAAGGTGTGTGCCACAGCGCTGAGGGTGTTGGGGACTAAGGAGGCTACGGACATCACCGAGAAGCATGAGAAGGTGGACGTGAAGGAGCTGGGCAGGGAACACGCCGACATCATCGAGACAGCCCAGCGCTCTGTGGAGAGTAACATAGGTAAGTCATACACAAAAGCCATACTCATCGGGACACACTCTCGTGGGAACGTGGACAAGAATATCTTTCCAATCTTAAGAAGACTGAAGACATTTTTTAATAGTATACATGATTAACACGAGGTGGCACCACTTGTTTTTCTTTTTTGACCCTTATTTATTTATTGTTGGTAATATATTGTATCATATCGGTGGCTCTGCCCCTGAACCGCCTTTTCTTTCTTTCTTGTTTCTTTCTTTTTCGAAACTGATATCAAACACAACTATGGACAACTGTGCCAGGTATAATACAGTGGTGCCACCTTATGTTTAGAATCTTGAATTGAAGATTGTCATCTTTTTAAGATTGGCCTTTTTAAGATTTGAAAGATTTTCTTGTCCACGTTCCTAAGAGAGTATCCACTAGTGCAAAGGCCCATGGCAACAGGATCGTTTTGGATCATTCCTCCCTTCGTGAGACTGGGGTCGTATATTACAAAACCGGAGCCTATACAACTTCTGTAAACTACCGTATCGTAAATCATTAGCATAAAGACAGTATCTGCAGTCTCCTAAACGGTCAATGACATCATGGTTTGTATATAGTGAACAGCAGGGGGCCCAGTACAGACCCCTGCGGGACTCCATAGCACACAACAGCCTCATCAGAGCGTGTCGAGCGTATTTTGGTATATTGGCTTCTGCCTGTCACGTAGGTCGTTAGCCAATGTAGAACTGTGTTGTGTAAACCAAGTCTACCCAGGTTTTCAAATAAGTATGTTTGATGTACATAATCAAAGGCCTTTCTATGCGTGATGTACAGAATCAAAGGCCTTTCTTAGGTATCCTGCCTGAAGAGCTCCTGTACTTGTGGCTCAGTCTCACTAAACCGATACAGGTTAAAACTCCATGACCGGCATGCGAAGGTTTTAAATTCATTCAACGTGGTTTTAGAAAGTAATAAACCTTAACTTGTAACCATTTGTATGTTTACATACTATATATTCATAAGCTGTTTTCAGTTCTCCCAGGCATAGAGGTAAGCCGGTCATAGAGTTTGACCCGTATGGATTTAGTGAGACTGAGCCTTATAAATTTATTTTCACATGTCAAAACTAGGTATCCTGCTGGGTTCGTGGGAGTACAGCGAGGAGCGTACAGCAGCAGACACCTCCATTCACCAAAGAAAATCAAAAATTCAAAAAAAAAATTCAAAAAAAAAAATCTAAAATTAAAAAAAATTTCTTAAAATTAAATTGAAAACAAATATATATAAGAAAAAAAAAATGTCAAGAGAATACCGTAGCAAAAGTTCAAAAAAATGGAGGTGCCTAATAAGCCTTGTGTTTGTGGTCTATAGGTATCCTGTTAGGGTCGTGGGAGTACAGTGATACCTGTACAGACCTGTACATGACGTAGTGTTGTAGGTATCCTGTACATGACGTAGTGTTGTAGGTATCCTGTACATGACGTAGTGTTGTAGGTATCCTGTACATGATGTTGTGTTGTAGGTATCCTGTACATGATGTTGTGTTGTAGGTATCCTGTACATGACGTAGTGTTGTAGGTATCCTGTACATGACGTAGTGTTGTAGGTATCCTGTACATGATGTTGTGTTGTAGGTATCCTGTACATGACGTAGTGTTGTAGGTATCCTGTACATGACGTAGTGTTGTAGGTATCCTGTACATGATGTTGTGTTGTAGGTATCCTGTACATGATGTTGTGTTGTAGGTATCCTGTACATGACGTAGTGTTGTAGGTATCCTGTACATGACGTAGTGTTGTAGGTATCCTGTACATGACGTAGTGTTGTAGGTATCCTGTACATGACGTAGTGTTGTAGGTATCCTGTACATGATGTTGTGTTGTAGGTATCCTGTACATGATGTTGTGTTGTAGGTATCCTGTACATGACGTAGTGTTGTAGGTATCCTGTACATGATGTTGTGTTGTAGGTATCCTGTACATGATGTTGTGTTGTAGGTATCCTGTACATGACGTTGTGTTGTAGGTATCCTGCTTGGTTCGTGGGAGTATGATGAGACTCGTACAGTAGCCGACCTGTACATAATTGACCGGCACTCCGTGTCCGGTCAGGTCTTAAGGGAGACAAAGGGCCGTAAGCTCAGACAGCCGAGCTGCGCGTCCATTGAAATAGCATTGGGGGATCGGACTGAGCACCCTGTATACATATGCTCTATACTCTGTAAGATTTGTACCCCGCACCCCTCAGCCCTGCCCTCCGCCAGCGTGGTCGTCACACCAGCCTGGCAGCCGCTCCCACCCCTCAGCCCTGGCCAGGTCTCAATCCGTTCCTTTTAAGACCTTACCTGCAGTTAACCTATATGTTGTTCACACGTCTCCCACCCAGAATGCACTGCTCATTCCGGTCTGCTGAGTTTTCAATAGGTACATAGCTTTAATATTATGTTGTTCACACCCCACTCCACATACTAGCAGTGCAGACTGCGGCAGGCGAGCTGCGTGCCTCATGTGTACTATGGTCTTGTAAGGCGACATGGCAAGCTAAACCTCAGACTGCAACATATATATGTGTATATATATATATATATATATATATATATATATATAATTGACGTTGAAGCCTTTGGCAACGTATTTGTTATCACACCTCCCATAGAAGCTCCCCAGTACCACCGCGGTGGCTGAATCTGTACATTGCGGCCCTTAAAGGGAAGTGGCAACATGTTTGTGACACCTGGATAATAACCCTTTAAGGCCTTCTATATACACCCATCCCCAACACACTGTACACCTTGTAATACGAATATAGTAATGGGTAATGTTGGCCTCAAAGGGTTAACTATATGGTGAATGTCGTCTGCTATTTCCCATATAGCTCTCTGCTACTTAACAGGCCATAACAAGCCTCACACATACCGCTTTTGTCATTAGAAAGTCGAATGAATTATTATCTAATTTGAGTACAGTACGTTATTTCTCATTTCTGACAGCAGAATCGTAATCGCCAGAAGAAGCTACCCTAATTTCATATATTGGAAGTCATATATAATCGAATTCCAGGTGGTGGCTATAGGTGAGCAGGTGGCTGTGGGAAAGCAGGTGGCTGGGGGCGAGCAGGTGGCTGTGGGCGTCAGCGCCCGGCAGCGCGTAACTGCTGTTTTACGTCTCGGCTGAAAAAGCGAGTCGATCGGAGCGTCAGCAGCGACACCATTTTCGTTGCAGCTTCGTTTCTGGTTCGACGTGTCAGGTTGGCCGGGGGGCGGCGTGAGCTGCAGATGATTTTGCCTCCAAAACCGATTTTGCCCCCAAAACCGATTTTGAGCCCCTAAACGATTTTGACCCAAAAACGATTTTGAAGTTCTCTTACCCTTCCGAAAATCGGGCCGATCGGAGCGTACACAGCGAAGATATTTGCGATTTTCGTTTTGTCGGATTATATTGGTACCTATGTGTTACCTATGTGTTCTCCATTTATCCCTTTCTCCGTTTATCCCGTTCTCTGTTTATCCCGTTCTCTGTTTATCCCGTTCTCCCTTTATCCCGTTCTCCCTTTATCCCGTTCTCCGTTTATCCCCTTCTCAGTTTATCCCCTTCTCCGTTTATCCCATTCTCCGTTTATCCAGTTCTCCATTTATCCCGTTCTCCGTTTATCCCGTTCTCCGTTTATCCAGCTCTCCCTTTATCCCGCTCTCCCTTTATCCTGTTCTCCGTTTATCCCGTTCTCCCTTTCTCCCGTTCTCTGTTTCTCCCGTTCTCTGTTTCTCCCGTTCTCCGTTTGGCCCGTTCTCTGTTTAGCCCGTTCTCCGTTTAGCCCGTTCTCCGTTTAGCCCGTTCTCCGTTTAGCCCGTTCTCCGTTTATCCAGCTCTCCGTTTATCCCGCTCTTGCTTTATCCCGTTCTCCCTTTCTCCCGTTCTCCGTTTATCCCGTTCTCCGTTTAGCCCGTTCTCCGTTTAGCCCGTTCTCCGTTTAGCCCGCTCTCCGTTTATCCCGTTCTCCGTTTAGCCCTTTCTTCCCTTTCTTCCCTTCTCCCTTTCTCCTTCTCTCGCTCTCTGTTTATCCCGCTCTCCCTTTATCCCGCTCTCCCTTTATCCTGTTCTCCCTTTCTCCCTTTCTCCTGTTCTCCCGTTCTCTGTTTCTCCCGTTCTCTGTTTCTCCCGTTCTCTGTTTCTCCCTTTCTCCGTTTAGCCCGTTCTCCGTTTAGCCCGTTCTCTGTTTAGCCCGTTCTCCGTTTAGGCTGTTCTCTGTTTATCCCGTTTTCCGTTTATCCCATTCTCTGCTTAGCCCGTTCTCCGATTATCCCGTTCTCCGTTTATCCCGTTCTCCGTTTATCCCGTTCTCCGTTTATCCCGTTCTCCGTTTATCCCGCTCTCCGTTTATCCCGCTCTCCGTTTATCCCGTTCTCCGTTTATCCAGCTCTCAGTTTATCCCGCTCTCCCTTTATCCTACTCTCCCTTTATCCCGCTCTCCCTTTATCCCGCTCTCCATTTATCCCGTTCTCCATTTATCCCGTTCTCCTTTTCTCCCTGTTTCCCGTTCTCCCTTTCTCCTGTTCTCCGTTTATCCCGTTCTCCGTTTATCCCGTTCTCCGTTTATCCCGTTCTCCATTTATCCCGTTCTCCGTTTATCCCGTTCTCCGTTTATCCCGTTCTCCGTTTATCCCGCTCTCCCTTTATCCCGCTCTCCCTTTATCCCGCTCTCCCTTTATCCCGCTCTCCCTTTATCCTGCTCTCCCTTTATCCCGCTCTCCCTTTATCCCGCTCTCCATTTATCCTGTTCTCCGTTTATCCCGTTCTCCCTTTCACCCGGTTTCCCGTTCTCCCTTTCTCCCGTTCTCCGTTTATCCCGTTTTCCGTTTATCCCGTTCTCCGTTTATCCCGTTCTCCGTTTATCCCGTTCCGTTTATCTTAGACAATAACCTTTTAATCCTAATTTGGTTGCCGGTCACCACACCTACGGTGTGCAAATCCTAGATCAGAACCTTTGCATCCTAGTGTTGTGTTGTAGGTATCCTGTTAGGGTCGTGGGAGTATGATGAGACTCGTACAGTAGCTGACCTGTACATAATGTTGTGTTGTAGGTATCCTGTTGTATAAACATGCTTCTCAGTTAAAGCCTGTGGTTTCTGGTATGTCCTGTAGGTATCCTGCTTGGTTCGTGGGAGTATGACGAGACTCGTACAGTAGCTGACCTGTACATAATGTTGTGTTGTAGGTATCCTGTTGTATAAACATGCTTCTCAGTTAAAGCCTGTGGTTTCTGGTATGTCCTGTAGGTATCCTGCTTGGTTCGTGGGAGTATGACGAGACTCGTACAGTAGCTGACCTGTACATAATGTTGTGTTGTAGGTATCCTGCTTGGTTCGTGGGAGTATGATGAGACTCGTACAGTAGCCGACCTGTACATCAAGGAGCCGGAGGAGCTCATGTACCAGGAGGGGCAGAACTCCACCGCCATCCTCAGACAGAGCGCAGACTTCTCCAAGGTCCTCATCAAGTTCGACTTCACCAAGTCAGACGAGGGATTCCTGTAAGTCATTTTTCGATATACTGTAAGGCCAGACCATAAAAAAGTTGGTCGATGGATTTCACTTTTCAAAAAATGGTGAGAGCGACCAAGCGAAATCTTTTTCTTTTTTTTTAAAGAATTTTTCTGTCAATGGATTTTGTGCAAAGAAAAGTGGAGCCAATGACAATTTTTTCTTCATTACCAGCCTCAGACATACGTTCTTAGTAAACCCCATAACAAAGGAATTAATTGGTTGATCTGGGGGAATCATCAGAAGAAATTAAATAAAAATTCTCAATTTTGAAAAAAAAAATGAAGCTAGCAAAGTCCATTGACAACTTTTTTTTTTCAAAAAAGATAATCCATTTCTGAAAGTAAGGTGTCAGGAACGAAATGCATTGACCAACTTTTTCTTTGGTCTGGCCTAAACATAGATTTTTTCACGAATATGAAATTTAAGCTTAGGGAGTGGTCATTTTTTAACAACAGGGGGGGGGTTGGTGGATTTGGGGGGGGGACCAAAAAAATTTGGACCCCTTGAAGGGGGGGGGGGGACCAAAAAAATTTGGACCCCTCTTGAGGGGGGGGACCAAAAAAATTACACCCCCTTTTAGCGGCAAAGCCCGCGCATTACTATAGCTCAAAGGGTTCGGCCGCGCTCTATTTCAACTTGCCGGAGGGGGGGACCAAAAAATTTCGACCCCTCTCGCGGGGGGGACCAAAAATATTTCGACCTGCTCGCGCGGAAATCCACCGACCCCCCCCCCCTGTTGTTAAAAAATGACCACTCCCTTACTGTGTCTCTAATGCAATGGATTGGAAAAAGCATGCAAATGTACAACTTTTGCAGATCCTCAATCTCCTAGTCACTAAATTGTGAAATTAGTTTTCCGAGAGGCCGCAATATCCTACCCATTTGGGTATCAGACAAAAAATAGGCGCTCTCGTCACATTAGATAATGCTATGTCATTGTACATTGAATAATGCTGAGTCATTGTACATTGAATAATGCTGAGTCATTGTACATTGAATAATGCTGAGTCATTGTACATTAAATAATGCTGAGTCATTGTACATCAGATAATGCTGAACCATTTTACATTAAATAATGCTGACTCATTGTACATTAAATAATTCTGAGTCATTTTACATTAAATAATGCTGAGTCATTGTACATCAGATAATGCTGAGTCATTGTACATTAAATAATGCTGAGTCATTGTACATTAAATAATGCTGAGTCATTGTACATTCAATAATGCTGAGTCATTGTACATTCAATAATGCTGACTCATTGTACATTAAATAATGCTGAGTCAATGTACATTAAATAATGTTGAGTCATTGTACATTGAATAATGCTGACTCATTGTATAATGCTGAGTCATTGTACATTAAATAATGCTGAGTCATTGTACATTAAATAATGCTGACTCATTGTACATTAAATAATGCTGAGTCATTGTACCCCCAGGTGCACGGTGATCCTGGAGGGGGAGACGATGGCCACGGCGACGGCCAAGGAGCAGATTAAAGCCAAGAACCTGGCCTCCCACGCTGCCCTGGAGAAACTACGGAGGACGCACTGGAACATCATAGTAAGGACACTTAATAAATATTCTGTCAAAGTGACGTGGTCCGATGATTAAGGCCCTGTTACAAGGATGTCATCTGACGTTAAACGGTGGCTGCATCTGCTTTCAGACGGGTGTTACATTCTGAAGGCATCTGCCGTCAAAATCAGAATGTTTCTGATTTCAACTGCAAGTTATTTTCAGATGCCTTCAACATTAAGTCGGATTTTTTTATCTATTTTTTACTTTTTCCCCCCTTTTTTTACAGCCCCTCTGATACCAAAGAAGTGTAAAAATCGGGGGGGAAATCAAAAAACTTTGAAAACCTAAAATTGACCCCAAAGAAGTGTAAATATATTTTTAAAAATCCTCCAAAAGTGCATTAAAAAAGTAGGGTCGGCCCCGTTTTGATAGGGTCGGTCGGGTGACCTGAAACTAACCTTTTTTTTTGGCCTAATTGACGTCAGATGACATCTGTGTAACAGGGCCTTTAGGGCTAAAAAAATGTTGTTCAAAATTAACTAAAATATTCCATATAGCCATACTTTGTGTGCTACCTACTTTATCTGATCTCATACCACAGAGGTCAGCTCAGAATTCAAGAATTATATCAGAGTTAGGCTCTATTTGCTACTTTTGGAGTGCATAATCCACCCAAGGAAAATGTACTGAAACTAAACCTGGGCATTATGGAACCCTCTATTTAAAGTGGCATAATCACTAAGCTTATCCCATTCGCCATTCTAGTACTGTTCTAATTTACTATGTGGTAAGTGCGAGTGGTGAGAATGCCCCTTTAAGGTATACTAAAATTGCCCACAGATCAATGCAATATGGGATGTCATTGGTATCCCATGTATCGCTACATCGCTATTTTTTATGTATCAGATAACCGAATCGACAATAAAGGGGTATCGATACGCCGCCATCTTGGATTTCTTTTGTGCTACATGTCAGTTTTTACGGCTTGTAAATCAGACCATTATTAAGATTTTACTTAAAACATGTAATTTTTAATGGCGTGTAAATCAGACCGGTTTTCAGGGAGTATTAAAAACGTGAAAAAAGTGATTTGGTTTCATTTAAAATGTCGTCCTCTGTACTCTGTACCCAAAGAATACAATGATAGAGTGGCCTAATGTACCTCTTTTTTAAATCATATTAAATAACTGATATATTGCTAAATCGACACAAAAATTGTGGATAACTGATAACCTATAAAATTCGATAGCAATGACATCCCTAATATGCGGTACCATTTCCTAAAGTCAGCTAACTAACACACAATAATCTCAAATTTAACACCAGTCATTCTATAAGAACTACTTATCTTCCCCCCAGGTGCTGAACAAAGAGAAGCCGCAGCCGGCCGCATTACGCCTCACCGCCACACTCGGACACATCCGTAAACACAAACCCAACTCCAAACTACAGTTCACCAAAACCATGAAGCAGTACCTCACCGAACAGTTCGCAATGATGGACGACAAGACAAAATGGCTGCCGCTGTCGGGGGAGCTGACGCTGGAGGAGTGTGACGTGGTGTGTGACGTAGCTAAGGAGCTCAGCCTCAAGGTGGAGTGGAAGAAGATCCCGGGGGGCGACAAGACGGACACCTTCCTGGTCCTCAGCAACAAGTTCTCCAGTCAGGACCTGTTTGACTACATCTGGGAGAAGGGTGGGGAGACCTGGAGGTACAAACTCAAGGCACCCGAGGATGTCGCGCCTGTTATATAGACTCATATTAGGCCAAATGAAAAAAAAGTTTTGTTTCAGGTAACATGGGATGAAAATGTGTGGTCGGTAGGTCGGATTTTTTTTTTTTTTTTAACTTTTTTTTTTTTTTTTACCGTCCATCTTCGATACTTAAATAGTGGAAAAATGGAAAAAAATTCAATTTTTTTTGTAAACATAAAATTGACCCAAAAAAGTGGAAAAATATTAAAGATTCTTCAAAATTGCATAAAAAAAAGTAGGGTCGGCCCTGTTTTGATAGGGTCGATCGGGTGACCTGAAACAAACCTTTTTTTTTTTTGGCCTTATAGAGTGACTGAAAGGGTGGGGGACGTGGAGGTACAAACTTAAGGCACCCGAGGATGTCGCACCTGTTATATAGAGGGACTGTGTGTAAGGGTGGGGGACGTGGAGGTACAAACTTAAGGCACCCGAGGATGTCGCGCCTGTTATATAGCGACTGTGTGTAAGGGTGGGGAGATGTGGAGGTACAAACTTAAGGCACCCGAAGATGTCGCGCCTGTCATAAAGCGACTGTGTGTAAGGGTGGGGAGACGTGGCGGTACAAGCTTAAGGCACCCGAGGATGTCGCGCCTGTTATATAGCGACTGTGTGTAAGGGTGGGGAGATGTGGAGGTACAAGCTTAAGGCACCCGAGGATGTCGCGCCTGTTATATAGACTCATATTATAGAGTGACTGTGAAAGGGTGGGAGACGTGGGGTACAACTTAGAGCCCCAGGGGAGATCCCATCTGATGTATAGAGTGAATGTGTTTAAACAGAGGTACCACTTTTCCTACTTTCGCAGGCATTCCTAATTTTTTGGATGGAGTTTTTGCATTAAATTAAGTTAATTTCCTACAGAAAATTGACCCATGTCCCAAGATTTCCTACCTTTTGTCAAGCACAGAGTGGCATCTCTGAGGTACAAACTGCAGGCCCCAGAGGTCACACCTGTTTGACTACATCTGGGAGAAGGGTGGGGAGACGTGGAGGTACAGGCTGAAGGCACCCGAGGATGTCGCGCCTGTCATATAGCGACTTGTGTGTAAGGGTGGGGAGACCTGGCGGTACAAACTTAAGGCACCCGAGGATGTCGCGCCTGTCATATAGCGACTGTGTGTAAGGGGGGGAGACATGGAGGTACAAACTTAAGGCACCGAGGATGTCGCGCCTGTTATATAGGAATCTGGAGCTATACCCTGTGGGTCCGCCATTTTATATTTCGCTGGTTGCGGTTAAACCAACTGATAAGACATCCCACTATGGGTACAAATAGGGGACAAACAGGGGACAGGCTAGTAACAGTCTTATCAGCTCTTATCAGTGCTGGCCGCCGCAACCAGCTCCAGTCCCGACTAGGCCCTATAGACTCATATTATAGAGTGACTGTATAAGGGTGGGAGACGTGGGGTACAAACTTAGAGCCCCAGGGGAGATCCCATCTGATGTATAGAGTGAGTGTGTAAAAGAGAGGTACCACTTTTCCTACTTTCGCAGGCGTTCCTAATTTTTTGGATGGAATTTTTGCATCAAGTTATGTTAATTTCCTATAGAAAATTGACCCATGTCCCAAGATTTCCTACCTTTTGTCTACCAAGGAGTGGCATCCCTGGAGTACAAACTGCAGGCCCCAGAGGAGGTCACACCTGTTATATAGAGTAAATGTTGACGAGATTTCCAGGTATCTTTCCAGTCAGATTTTTGGTCTTAGAAGATGTTATTCTCACAGGTTCACTGAGGAATCATGAAGTTTTTAGGTCAGTGCTATACTATAAAGGTATGTTTGACAGGCATGACTCGGGAGAAAATGAATGTATAAGGATCCTATGGATTCAAGCCTCAAGCTATGTAATAAGGGTTAATAAAGAATAAATCCTTGGTTGCTTGGTTTTCAAAGATATCATCATTTATTTTAGTAATGATATGATCATAGGTAAATAAATTTGCGCTCATTTGTTTGTGTAAATCACTTGTATGTGTCTGAAGATCATTGTCATTACAAAGAGGCTCCGTGTCATTTACAAAACCATCTGAGGGTCTTAGTACCATCAACAAAAGATGCCCTGAAAGAGGCAGAATTATGGTTCATCTTACGCAGCAAGAAAGAGGGAATTGTCCTAATATGTTTCATGAGAGAGTTCCTGAAACATTGTAGTTCTGTTTGTGAGAAAACTGATATACAGCGTAATGTAGCAGGTGTACATTTAATAAAAGATGAAACCAAAGTATGTTATTGTTGTTCTTTTATTGCACCATATTTAGAATAATGGGAAATAATATTTCTTTTTTGTACACTATATTTTCAGAAATGCAAAAGTTAATTTTTAAACATGTTTCTTAGTAGTGTCACTTGTCTAGTTTTCTGACAATATCCTCTTTAAATAGTAGTAAGCTAGGTTGTTCTTATTTTTCGGTCAATCCTCATTCTAAAGTACAACTGGACATCTAGAATATAATTTAAATATGAATATCAGACTTACCGGTATTCAAGCATGTTTACAAATGTTTTATTGGCCCGAAGTTAAAAGGCTGCACCATCAGGGAAAATGTAAGGGAAAATAAATCCCCAATAAAGTCTGGAAGGTCCTGCGTGTTACTGTAGTACGGTACAAAGGGAGATCAAAAAGATTACAAATCCTCTAAAGGCAGTGTAAATCTTTTGGTGCATGCACAGAAGTCCACCAAGTCCCTGTATGCTGTTGATGAATAAGGACCACTCCCTAAGTAGAAGATTTTAACACATTGCATTTGATTCCATATAGCTTGAGGCCATTAAAAACACGGGGTCCATATCAAAATTTGATGATAAGTCAAGGAATTTAGTAGGCTAGAACTGCCTTGACCAATATAAATAAAAACATTTCTAGCTATCGTAGGCTTATAACTTTATAATAAGGGTGAATGGATTTAAGGGACTCGGAGTGTTTATATCATAATTACAGGGCGGATGGTGAGATTTCGCTTGAGGTGCTAACAATTTTTTCGCCCCCCACCCCCCTTGACTTGAGAGCGCATGGAATATTTTGCGCCCCCCCCCCTCGCTGAAGAGGCGCCGAAAATTGTTCACTCCCAACCCCCCTTTGAACTATTGACAATAGTATTGTAGCACTGGTTGTTTTTTGGGTTGTTTTTTGTTGTTGCAAAAACAGGGAATGATTTTTTACGCCCCCCCCCCCCACCTCAATTATGAGGGGTCAGGATTTTTTCGACCCCCACCCCCTCAGGAGAGGTCTGAAATGTTGACATCCCCCAGTACCTAATAAGGGAGTGATCATTTTTTAACAACAGGGGGGGTGGTGGGTTTCCGCGCGGAGCGCGCAAATTTTTTTACACACCCCGGTCAAGGGGTCAAAATTTTTTACCCCCCCCCCCACTTAGGGTCGAAAATCGGCTCGCGCGCGGGCCCTTTGAAGCATAGTTACAGCCTTCAAAAGTCATCAACGCCTGCTCCCTCTATGCCCTTAACTGGTTACAAACTGTAGATACTACATGATTTTGATATACCTGTGTTATTATGATTAATGTAAAAATAAATAAGACATATCAAATTACTTTGAATTACCCCCAGTGTCTATAAGCTGAAATCAACTTGCGGCCCGGCTGCGGGGACCCTCCGACAATAATATTTTTGTGAATTTCCTCCTTTTTTTTCACATTTCAAGGACCTAGTCATAAATATTCTATGAGATTTTGCAAAAGTAATTATTCTGTAGATAACCAGTGCAAAAACAAATCAATCTGACGGGTTTTTAACTTTTCCATGGTAATAGCCCTTTTGCTTTAGGTCTCAGCGAAGGAAATCCTTTTACTATATATTTTAATATAGCGGAAAACGCAATAACAGCTACCAGGACATTTACAATTTCTGAAAATCACCCTTGACCTAAAAGATACATCTTTCCTACAAAACATTTCCAACCAAAATTAGCTACTCACCACGGAAAATTTGAGCACTGGTCTGTAGCGTAAAACCACCTGAATTCCGCCTGAATTTGCACTGAATAATTTGCATTTTCACTGATCCCCAATCTAGCCTTTGAAAAAAATGTAAACTCACTGAGAATCCCTTTACTATTATTTGATTGAAATTGGCAGACATTCAGCAGCATGTGTACAAGTTTTCATAATATTGGCATCATTTCCAACTTAATTATGGACCATTCAGTGCCCCTGCAGTATTCACTTCTGACCAGAATCGTATATGACTCTCAGTTTTGTGCGGGATTACCCTCACTGAGACCTACTATAAGTGGGATGTGGCTTTCTATTGTCTATAATTGTGATTTTTATAACCCAATACATGTTTATAGATAGGCCCTGAGGTTTTATGTCCCTTGGATTCCTGCATACCAAGATAAGCTGATGTTTCCTGGACAAACTCAGGCCCAAAATCACCCTGATTTCCCGCTTTGGGCCGAGAGCGCCCCCTCCTCCATGTTTTAGCTATTTTCACAGCAAGGAGTACCTCTAGGACCATCAAATCCAACATGGATCTTTGCATAGAATATCTCTATGTGATACATGTGCCAATACTTTAGATTTCTGGTCATAAGGTGGAAAAATTATGGGAAAATATGGAAAAATACCTGAAAATTACCATAAAAATAGACATTATTCGCACGTCATGCCAGGACTGATTCTTTAGAGTATATTGAAAGGCCATTGACTCATGTTTTTCTACATTTCTTCATGATTTTTAGAAAGTACACTTTAAAAAAATACGGTGGAGATTATCCTTGTAGTAGCAGATATGCCATTTACAGTACCAGCCTCTAACTAAATACTCACCGTGGAGCCTTCAAAAGTCATCAACGCCTGCTCCCTCTATGCCCTTAACTGGTTACAAACTGTAGATACTACATGATTTTGATATACCTGTGTTATTATGATTAATGTAAAAATAAATAAGACATATCAAATTACTTTGAATTACCCCCAGTGTCTATAAGCTGAAATCAACTTGCGGCCCGGCTGCGGGGACCCTCCGACAATAATATTTTTGTGAATTTCCTCCTTTTTTTTCACATTTCAAGGACCTAGTCATAAATATTCTATGAGATTTTGCAAAAGTAATTATTCTGTAGATAACCAGTGCAAAAACAAATCAATCTGACGGGTTTTTAACTTTTCCATGGTAATAGCCCTTTTGCTTTAGGTCTCAGCGAAGGAAATCCTTTTACTATATATTTTAATATAGCGGAAAACGCAATAACAGCTACCAGGACATTTACAATTTCTGAAAATCACCCTTGACCTAAAAGATACATCTTTCCTACAAAACATTTCCAACCAAAATTAGCTACTCACCACGGAAAATTTGAGCACTGGTCTGTAGCGTAAAACCACCTGAATTCCGCCTGAATTTGCACTGAATAATTTGCATTTTCACTGATCCCCAATCTAGCCTTTGAAAAAAATGTAAACTCACTGAGAATCCCTTTACTATTATTTGATTGAAATTGGCAGACATTCAGCAGCATGTGTACAAGTTTTCATAATATTGGCATCATTTCCAACTTAATTATGGACCATTCAGTGCCCCTGCAGTATTCACTTCTGACCAGAATCGTATATGACTCTCAGTTTTGTGCGGGATTACCCTCACTGAGACCTACTATAAGTGGGATGTGGCTTTCTATTGTCTATAATTGTGATTTTTATAACCCAATACATGTTTATAGATAGGCCCTGAGGTTTTATGTCCCTTGGATTCCTGCATACCAAGATAAGCTGATGTTTCCTGGACAAACTCAGGCCCAAAATCACCCTGATTTCCCGCTTTGGGCCGAGAGCGCCCCCTCCTCCATGTTTTAGCTATTTTCACAGCAAGGAGTACCTCTAGGACCATCAAATCCAACATGGATCTTTGCATAGAATATCTCTATGTGATACATGTGCCAATACTTTAGATTTCTGGTCATAAGGTGGAAAAATTATGGGAAAATATGGAAAAATACCTGAAAATTACCATAAAAATAGACATTATTCGCACGTCATGCCAGGACTGATTCTTTAGAGTATATTGAAAGGCCATTGACTCATGTTTTTCTACATTTCTTCATGATTTTTAGAAAGTACACTTTAAAAAAATACGGTGGAGATTATCCTTGTAGTAGCAGATATGCCATTTACAGTACCAGCCTCTAACTAAATACTCACCGTGGAGCCTTCAAAAGTCATCAACGCCTGCTCCCTCTATGCCCTTAACTGGTTACAAACTGTAGATACTACATGATTTTGATATACCTGTGTTATTATGATTAATGTAAAAATAAATAAGACATATCAAATTACTTTGAATTACCCCCAGTGTCTATAAGCTGAAATCAACTTGCGGCCCGGCTGCGGGGACCCTCCGACAATAATATTTTTGTGAATTTCCTCCTTTTTTTTCACATTTCAAGGACCTAGTCATAAATATTCTATGAGATTTTGCAAAAGTAATTATTCTGTAGATAACCAGTGCAAAAACAAATCAATCTGACGGGTTTTTAACTTTTCCATGGTAATAGCCCTTTTGCTTTAGGTCTCAGCGAAGGAAATCCTTTTACTATATATTTTAATATAGCGGAAAACGCAATAACAGCTACCAGGACATTTACAATTTCTGAAAATCACCCTTGACCTAAAAGATACATCTTTCCTACAAAACATTTCCAACCAAAATTAGCTACTCACCACGGAAAATTTGAGCACTGGTCTGTAGCGTAAAACCACCTGAATTCCGCCTGAATTTGCACTGAATAATTTGCATTTTCACTGATCCCCAATCTAGCCTTTGAAAAAAATGTAAACTCACTGAGAATCCCTTTACTATTATTTGATTGAAATTGGCAGACATTCAGCAGCATGTGTACAAGTTTTCATAATATTGGCATCATTTCCAACTTAATTATGGACCATTCAGTGCCCCTGCAGTATTCACTTCTGACCAGAATCGTATATGACTCTCAGTTTTGTGCGGGATTACCCTCACTGAGACCTACTATAAGTGGGATGTGGCTTTCTATTGTCTATAATTGTGATTTTTATAACCCAATACATGTTTATAGATAGGCCCTGAGGTTTTATGTCCCTTGGATTCCTGCATACCAAGATAAGCTGATGTTTCCTGGACAAACTCAGGCCCAAAATCACCCTGATTTCCCGCTTTGGGCCGAGAGCGCCCCCTCCTCCATGTTTTAGCTATTTTCACAGCAAGGAGTACCTCTAGGACCATCAAATCCAACATGGATCTTTGCATAGAATATCTCTATGTGATACATGTGCCAATACTTTAGATTTCTGGTCATAAGGTGGAAAAATTATGGGAAAATATGGAAAAATACCTGAAAATTACCATAAAAATAGACATTATTCGCACGTCATGCCAGGACTGATTCTTTAGAGTATATTGAAAGGCCATTGACTCATGTTTTTCTACATTTCTTCATGATTTTTAGAAAGTACACTTTAAAAAAATACGGTGGAGATTATCCTTGTAGTAGCAGATATGCCATTTACAGTACCAGCCTCTAACTAAATACTCACCGTGGAGCCTTCAAAAGTCATCAACGCCTGCTCCCTCTATGCCCTTAACTGGTTACAAACTGTAGATACTACATGATTTTGATATACCTGTGTTATTATGATTAATGTAAAAATAAATAAGACATATCAAATTACTTTGAATTACCCCCAGTGTCTATAAGCTGAAATCAACTTGCGGCCCGGCTGCGGGGACCCTCCGACAATAATATTTTTGTGAATTTCCTCCTTTTTTTTCACATTTCAAGGACCTAGTCATAAATATTCTATGAGATTTTGCAAAAGTAATTATTCTGTAGATAACCAGTGCAAAAACAAATCAATCTGACGGGTTTTTAACTTTTCCATGGTAATAGCCCTTTTGCTTTAGGTCTCAGCGAAGGAAATCCTTTTACTATATATTTTAATATAGCGGAAAACGCAATAACAGCTACCAGGACATTTACAATTTCTGAAAATCACCCTTGACCTAAAAGATACATCTTTCCTACAAAACATTTCCAACCAAAATTAGCTACTCACCACGGAAAATTTGAGCACTGGTCTGTAGCGTAAAACCACCTGAATTCCGCCTGAATTTGCACTGAATAATTTGCATTTTCACTGATCCCCAATCTAGCCTTTGAAAAAAATGTAAACTCACTGAGAATCCCTTTACTATTATTTGATTGAAATTGGCAGACATTCAGCAGCATGTGTACAAGTTTTCATAATATTGGCATCATTTCCAACTTAATTATGGACCATTCAGTGCCCCTGCAGTATTCACTTCTGACCAGAATCGTATATGACTCTCAGTTTTGTGCGGGATTACCCTCACTGAGACCTACTATAAGTGGGATGTGGCTTTCTATTGTCTATAATTGTGATTTTTATAACCCAATACATGTTTATAGATAGGCCCTGAGGTTTTATGTCCCTTGGATTCCTGCATACCAAGATAAGCTGATGTTTCCTGGACAAACTCAGGCCCAAAATCACCCTGATTTCCCGCTTTGGGCCGAGAGCGCCCCCTCCTCCATGTTTTAGCTATTTTCACAGCAAGGAGTACCTCTAGGACCATCAAATCCAACATGGATCTTTGCATAGAATATCTCTATGTGATACATGTGCCAATACTTTAGATTTCTGGTCATAAGGTGGAAAAATTATGGGAAAATATGGAAAAATACCTGAAAATTACCATAAAAATAGACATTATTCGCACGTCATGCCAGGACTGATTCTTTAGAGTATATTGAAAGGCCATTGACTCATGTTTTTCTACATTTCTTCATGATTTTTAGAAAGTACACTTTAAAAAAATACGGTGGAGATTATCCTTGTAGTAGCAGATATGCCATTTACAGTACCAGCCTCTAACTAAATACTCACCGTGGAGCCTTCAAAAGTCATCAACGCCTGCTCCCTCTATGCCCTTAACTGGTTACAAACTGTAGATACTACATGATTTTGATATACCTGTGTTATTATGATTAATGTAAAAATAAATAAGACATATCAAATTACTTTGAATTACCCCCAGTGTCTATAAGCTGAAATCAACTTGCGGCCCGGCTGCGGGGACCCTCCGACAATAATATTTTTGTGAATTTCCTCCTTTTTTTTCACATTTCAAGGACCTAGTCATAAATATTCTATGAGATTTTGCAAAAGTAATTATTCTGTAGATAACCAGTGCAAAAACAAATCAATCTGACGGGTTTTTAACTTTTCCATGGTAATAGCCCTTTTGCTTTAGGTCTCAGCGAAGGAAATCCTTTTACTATATATTTTAATATAGCGGAAAACGCAATAACAGCTACCAGGACATTTACAATTTCTGAAAATCACCCTTGACCTAAAAGATACATCTTTCCTACAAAACATTTCCAACCAAAATTAGCTACTCACCACGGAAAATTTGAGCACTGGTCTGTAGCGTAAAACCACCTGAATTCCGCCTGAATTTGCACTGAATAATTTGCATTTTCACTGATCCCCAATCTAGCCTTTGAAAAAAATGTAAACTCACTGAGAATCCCTTTACTATTATTTGATTGAAATTGGCAGACATTCAGCAGCATGTGTACAAGTTTTCATAATATTGGCATCATTTCCAACTTAATTATGGACCATTCAGTGCCCCTGCAGTATTCACTTCTGACCAGAATCGTATATGACTCTCAGTTTTGTGCGGGATTACCCTCACTGAGACCTACTATAAGTGGGATGTGGCTTTCTATTGTCTATAATTGTGATTTTTATAACCCAATACATGTTTATAGATAGGCCCTGAGGTTTTATGTCCCTTGGATTCCTGCATACCAAGATAAGCTGATGTTTCCTGGACAAACTCAGGCCCAAAATCACCCTGATTTCCCGCTTTGGGCCGAGAGCGCCCCCTCCTCCATGTTTTAGCTATTTTCACAGCAAGGAGTACCTCTAGGACCATCAAATCCAACATGGATCTTTGCATAGAATATCTCTATGTGATACATGTGCCAATACTTTAGATTTCTGGTCATAAGGTGGAAAAATTATGGGAAAATATGGAAAAATACCTGAAAATTACCATAAAAATAGACATTATTCGCACGTCATGCCAGGACTGATTCTTTAGAGTATATTGAAAGGCCATTGACTCATGTTTTTCTACATTTCTTCATGATTTTTAGAAAGTACACTTTAAAAAAATACGGTGGAGATTATCCTTGTAGTAGCAGATATGCCATTTACAGTACCAGCCTCTAACTAAATACTCACCGTGGAGCCTTCAAAAGTCATCAACGCCTGCTCCCTCTATGCCCTTAACTGGTTACAAACTGTAGATACTACATGATTTTGATATACCTGTGTTATTATGATTAATGTAAAAATAAATAAGACATATCAAATTACTTTGAATTACCCCCAGTGTCTATAAGCTGAAATCAACTTGCGGCCCGGCTGCGGGGACCCTCCGACAATAATATTTTTGTGAATTTCCTCCTTTTTTTTCACATTTCAAGGACCTAGTCATAAATATTCTATGAGATTTTGCAAAAGTAATTATTCTGTAGATAACCAGTGCAAAAACAAATCAATCTGACGGGTTTTTAACTTTTCCATGGTAATAGCCCTTTTGCTTTAGGTCTCAGCGAAGGAAATCCTTTTACTATATATTTTAATATAGCGGAAAACGCAATAACAGCTACCAGGACATTTACAATTTCTGAAAATCACCCTTGACCTAAAAGATACATCTTTCCTACAAAACATTTCCAACCAAAATTAGCTACTCACCACGGAAAATTTGAGCACTGGTCTGTAGCGTAAAACCACCTGAATTCCGCCTGAATTTGCACTGAATAATTTGCATTTTCACTGATCCCCAATCTAGCCTTTGAAAAAAATGTAAACTCACTGAGAATCCCTTTACTATTATTTGATTGAAATTGGCAGACATTCAGCAGCATGTGTACAAGTTTTCATAATATTGGCATCATTTCCAACTTAATTATGGACCATTCAGTGCCCCTGCAGTATTCACTTCTGACCAGAATCGTATATGACTCTCAGTTTTGTGCGGGATTACCCTCACTGAGACCTACTATAAGTGGGATGTGGCTTTCTATTGTCTATAATTGTGATTTTTATAACCCAATACATGTTTATAGATAGGCCCTGAGGTTTTATGTCCCTTGGATTCCTGCATACCAAGATAAGCTGATGTTTCCTGGACAAACTCAGGCCCAAAATCACCCTGATTTCCCGCTTTGGGCCGAGAGCGCCCCCTCCTCCATGTTTTAGCTATTTTCACAGCAAGGAGTACCTCTAGGACCATCAAATCCAACATGGATCTTTGCATAGAATATCTCTATGTGATACATGTGCCAATACTTTAGATTTCTGGTCATAAGGTGGAAAAATTATGGGAAAATATGGAAAAATACCTGAAAATTACCATAAAAATAGACATTATTCGCACGTCATGCCAGGACTGATTCTTTAGAGTATATTGAAAGGCCATTGACTCATGTTTTTCTACATTTCTTCATGATTTTTAGAAAGTACACTTTAAAAAAATACGGTGGAGATTATCCTTGTAGTAGCAGATATGCCATTTACAGTACCAGCCTCTAACTAAATACTCACCGTGGAGCCTTCAAAAGTCATCAACGCCTGCTCCCTCTATGCCCTTAACTGGTTACAAACTGTAGATACTACATGATTTTGATATACCTGTGTTATTATGATTAATGTAAAAATAAATAAGACATATCAAATTACTTTGAATTACCCCCAGTGTCTATAAGCTGAAATCAACTTGCGGCCCGGCTGCGGGGACCCTCCGACAATAATATTTTTGTGAATTTCCTCCTTTTTTTTCACATTTCAAGGACCTAGTCATAAATATTCTATGAGATTTTGCAAAAGTAATTATTCTGTAGATAACCAGTGCAAAAACAAATCAATCTGACGGGTTTTTAACTTTTCCATGGTAATAGCCCTTTTGCTTTAGGTCTCAGCGAAGGAAATCCTTTTACTATATATTTTAATATAGCGGAAAACGCAATAACAGCTACCAGGACATTTACAATTTCTGAAAATCACCCTTGACCTAAAAGATACATCTTTCCTACAAAACATTTCCAACCAAAATTAGCTACTCACCACGGAAAATTTGAGCACTGGTCTGTAGCGTAAAACCACCTGAATTCCGCCTGAATTTGCACTGAATAATTTGCATTTTCACTGATCCCCAATCTAGCCTTTGAAAAAAATGTAAACTCACTGAGAATCCCTTTACTATTATTTGATTGAAATTGGCAGACATTCAGCAGCATGTGTACAAGTTTTCATAATATTGGCATCATTTCCAACTTAATTATGGACCATTCAGTGCCCCTGCAGTATTCACTTCTGACCAGAATCGTATATGACTCTCAGTTTTGTGCGGGATTACCCTCACTGAGACCTACTATAAGTGGGATGTGGCTTTCTATTGTCTATAATTGTGATTTTTATAACCCAATACATGTTTATAGATAGGCCCTGAGGTTTTATGTCCCTTGGATTCCTGCATACCAAGATAAGCTGATGTTTCCTGGACAAACTCAGGCCCAAAATCACCCTGATTTCCCGCTTTGGGCCGAGAGCGCCCCCTCCTCCATGTTTTAGCTATTTTCACAGCAAGGAGTACCTCTAGGACCATCAAATCCAACATGGATCTTTGCATAGAATATCTCTATGTGATACATGTGCCAATACTTTAGATTTCTGGTCATAAGGTGGAAAAATTATGGGAAAATATGGAAAAATACCTGAAAATTACCATAAAAATAGACATTATTCGCACGTCATGCCAGGACTGATTCTTTAGAGTATATTGAAAGGCCATTGACTCATGTTTTTCTACATTTCTTCATGATTTTTAGAAAGTACACTTTAAAAAAATACGGTGGAGATTATCCTTGTAGTAGCAGATATGCCATTTACAGTACCAGCCTCTAACTAAATACTCACCGTGGAGCCTTCAAAAGTCATCAACGCCTGCTCCCTCTATGCCCTTAACTGGTTACAAACTGTAGATACTACATGATTTTGATATACCTGTGTTATTATGATTAATGTAAAAATAAATAAGACATATCAAATTACTTTGAATTACCCCCAGTGTCTATAAGCTGAAATCAACTTGCGGCCCGGCTGCGGGGACCCTCCGACAATAATATTTTTGTGAATTTCCTCCTTTTTTTTCACATTTCAAGGACCTAGTCATAAATATTCTATGAGATTTTGCAAAAGTAATTATTCTGTAGATAACCAGTGCAAAAACAAATCAATCTGACGGGTTTTTAACTTTTCCATGGTAATAGCCCTTTTGCTTTAGGTCTCAGCGAAGGAAATCCTTTTACTATATATTTTAATATAGCGGAAAACGCAATAACAGCTACCAGGACATTTACAATTTCTGAAAATCACCCTTGACCTAAAAGATACATCTTTCCTACAAAACATTTCCAACCAAAATTAGCTACTCACCACGGAAAATTTGAGCACTGGTCTGTAGCGTAAAACCACCTGAATTCCGCCTGAATTTGCACTGAATAATTTGCATTTTCACTGATCCCCAATCTAGCCTTTGAAAAAAATGTAAACTCACTGAGAATCCCTTTACTATTATTTGATTGAAATTGGCAGACATTCAGCAGCATGTGTACAAGTTTTCATAATATTGGCATCATTTCCAACTTAATTATGGACCATTCAGTGCCCCTGCAGTATTCACTTCTGACCAGAATCGTATATGACTCTCAGTTTTGTGCGGGATTACCCTCACTGAGACCTACTATAAGTGGGATGTGGCTTTCTATTGTCTATAATTGTGATTTTTATAACCCAATACATGTTTATAGATAGGCCCTGAGGTTTTATGTCCCTTGGATTCCTGCATACCAAGATAAGCTGATGTTTCCTGGACAAACTCAGGCCCAAAATCACCCTGATTTCCCGCTTTGGGCCGAGAGCGCCCCCTCCTCCATGTTTTAGCTATTTTCACAGCAAGGAGTACCTCTAGGACCATCAAATCCAACATGGATCTTTGCATAGAATATCTCTATGTGATACATGTGCCAATACTTTAGATTTCTGGTCATAAGGTGGAAAAATTATGGGAAAATATGGAAAAATACCTGAAAATTACCATAAAAATAGACATTATTCGCACGTCATGCCAGGACTGATTCTTTAGAGTATATTGAAAGGCCATTGACTCATGTTTTTCTACATTTCTTCATGATTTTTAGAAAGTACACTTTAAAAAAATACGGTGGAGATTATCCTTGTAGTAGCAGATATGCCATTTACAGTACCAGCCTCTAACTAAATACTCACCGTGGAGCCTTCAAAAGTCATCAACGCCTGCTCCCTCTATGCCCTTAACTGGTTACAAACTGTAGATACTACATGATTTTGATATACCTGTGTTATTATGATTAATGTAAAAATAAATAAGACATATCAAATTACTTTGAATTACCCCCAGTGTCTATAAGCTGAAATCAACTTGCGGCCCGGCTGCGGGGACCCTCCGACAATAATATTTTTGTGAATTTCCTCCTTTTTTTTCACATTTCAAGGACCTAGTCATAAATATTCTATGAGATTTTGCAAAAGTAATTATTCTGTAGATAACCAGTGCAAAAACAAATCAATCTGACGGGTTTTTAACTTTTCCATGGTAATAGCCCTTTTGCTTTAGGTCTCAGCGAAGGAAATCCTTTTACTATATATTTTAATATAGCGGAAAACGCAATAACAGCTACCAGGACATTTACAATTTCTGAAAATCACCCTTGACCTAAAAGATACATCTTTCCTACAAAACATTTCCAACCAAAATTAGCTACTCACCACGGAAAATTTGAGCACTGGTCTGTAGCGTAAAACCACCTGAATTCCGCCTGAATTTGCACTGAATAATTTGCATTTTCACTGATCCCCAATCTAGCCTTTGAAAAAAATGTAAACTCACTGAGAATCCCTTTACTATTATTTGATTGAAATTGGCAGACATTCAGCAGCATGTGTACAAGTTTTCATAATATTGGCATCATTTCCAACTTAATTATGGACCATTCAGTGCCCCTGCAGTATTCACTTCTGACCAGAATCGTATATGACTCTCAGTTTTGTGCGGGATTACCCTCACTGAGACCTACTATAAGTGGGATGTGGCTTTCTATTGTCTATAATTGTGATTTTTATAACCCAATACATGTTTATAGATAGGCCCTGAGGTTTTATGTCCCTTGGATTCCTGCATACCAAGATAAGCTGATGTTTCCTGGACAAACTCAGGCCCAAAATCACCCTGATTTCCCGCTTTGGGCCGAGAGCGCCCCCTCCTCCATGTTTTAGCTATTTTCACAGCAAGGAGTACCTCTAGGACCATCAAATCCAACATGGATCTTTGCATAGAATATCTCTATGTGATACATGTGCCAATACTTTAGATTTCTGGTCATAAGGTGGAAAAATTATGGGAAAATATGGAAAAATACCTGAAAATTACCATAAAAATAGACATTATTCGCACGTCATGCCAGGACTGATTCTTTAGAGTATATTGAAAGGCCATTGACTCATGTTTTTCTACATTTCTTCATGATTTTTAGAAAGTACACTTTAAAAAAATACGGTGGAGATTATCCTTGTAGTAGCAGATATGCCATTTACAGTACCAGCCTCTAACTAAATACTCACCGTGGAGCCTTCAAAAGTCATCAACGCCTGCTCCCTCTATGCCCTTAACTGGTTACAAACTGTAGATACTACATGATTTTGATATACCTGTGTTATTATGATTAATGTAAAAATAAATAAGACATATCAAATTACTTTGAATTACCCCCAGTGTCTATAAGCTGAAATCAACTTGCGGCCCGGCTGCGGGGACCCTCCGACAATAATATTTTTGTGAATTTCCTCCTTTTTTTTCACATTTCAAGGACCTAGTCATAAATATTCTATGAGATTTTGCAAAAGTAATTATTCTGTAGATAACCAGTGCAAAAACAAATCAATCTGACGGGTTTTTAACTTTTCCATGGTAATAGCCCTTTTGCTTTAGGTCTCAGCGAAGGAAATCCTTTTACTATATATTTTAATATAGCGGAAAACGCAATAACAGCTACCAGGACATTTACAATTTCTGAAAATCACCCTTGACCTAAAAGATACATCTTTCCTACAAAACATTTCCAACCAAAATTAGCTACTCACCACGGAAAATTTGAGCACTGGTCTGTAGCGTAAAACCACCTGAATTCCGCCTGAATTTGCACTGAATAATTTGCATTTTCACTGATCCCCAATCTAGCCTTTGAAAAAAATGTAAACTCACTGAGAATCCCTTTACTATTATTTGATTGAAATTGGCAGACATTCAGCAGCATGTGTACAAGTTTTCATAATATTGGCATCATTTCCAACTTAATTATGGACCATTCAGTGCCCCTGCAGTATTCACTTCTGACCAGAATCGTATATGACTCTCAGTTTTGTGCGGGATTACCCTCACTGAGACCTACTATAAGTGGGATGTGGCTTTCTATTGTCTATAATTGTGATTTTTATAACCCAATACATGTTTATAGATAGGCCCTGAGGTTTTATGTCCCTTGGATTCCTGCATACCAAGATAAGCTGATGTTTCCTGGACAAACTCAGGCCCAAAATCACCCTGATTTCCCGCTTTGGGCCGAGAGCGCCCCCTCCTCCATGTTTTAGCTATTTTCACAGCAAGGAGTACCTCTAGGACCATCAAATCCAACATGGATCTTTGCATAGAATATCTCTATGTGATACATGTGCCAATACTTTAGATTTCTGGTCATAAGGTGGAAAAATTATGGGAAAATATGGAAAAATACCTGAAAATTACCATAAAAATAGACATTATTCGCACGTCATGCCAGGACTGATTCTTTAGAGTATATTGAAAGGCCATTGACTCATGTTTTTCTACATTTCTTCATGATTTTTAGAAAGTACACTTTAAAAAAATACGGTGGAGATTATCCTTGTAGTAGCAGATATGCCATTTACAGTACCAGCCTCTAACTAAATACTCACCGTGGAGCCTTCAAAAGTCATCAACGCCTGCTCCCTCTATGCCCTTAACTGGTTACAAACTGTAGATACTACATGATTTTGATATACCTGTGTTATTATGATTAATGTAAAAATAAATAAGACATATCAAATTACTTTGAATTACCCCCAGTGTCTATAAGCTGAAATCAACTTGCGGCCCGGCTGCGGGGACCCTCCGACAATAATATTTTTGTGAATTTCCTCCTTTTTTTTCACATTTCAAGGACCTAGTCATAAATATTCTATGAGATTTTGCAAAAGTAATTATTCTGTAGATAACCAGTGCAAAAACAAATCAATCTGACGGGTTTTTAACTTTTCCATGGTAATAGCCCTTTTGCTTTAGGTCTCAGCGAAGGAAATCCTTTTACTATATATTTTAATATAGCGGAAAACGCAATAACAGCTACCAGGACATTTACAATTTCTGAAAATCACCCTTGACCTAAAAGATACATCTTTCCTACAAAACATTTCCAACCAAAATTAGCTACTCACCACGGAAAATTTGAGCACTGGTCTGTAGCGTAAAACCACCTGAATTCCGCCTGAATTTGCACTGAATAATTTGCATTTTCACTGATCCCCAATCTAGCCTTTGAAAAAAATGTAAACTCACTGAGAATCCCTTTACTATTATTTGATTGAAATTGGCAGACATTCAGCAGCATGTGTACAAGTTTTCATAATATTGGCATCATTTCCAACTTAATTATGGACCATTCAGTGCCCCTGCAGTATTCACTTCTGACCAGAATCGTATATGACTCTCAGTTTTGTGCGGGATTACCCTCACTGAGACCTACTATAAGTGGGATGTGGCTTTCTATTGTCTATAATTGTGATTTTTATAACCCAATACATGTTTATAGATAGGCCCTGAGGTTTTATGTCCCTTGGATTCCTGCATACCAAGATAAGCTGATGTTTCCTGGACAAACTCAGGCCCAAAATCACCCTGATTTCCCGCTTTGGGCCGAGAGCGCCCCCTCCTCCATGTTTTAGCTATTTTCACAGCAAGGAGTACCTCTAGGACCATCAAATCCAACATGGATCTTTGCATAGAATATCTCTATGTGATACATGTGCCAATACTTTAGATTTCTGGTCATAAGGTGGAAAAATTATGGGAAAATATGGAAAAATACCTGAAAATTACCATAAAAATAGACATTATTCGCACGTCATGCCAGGACTGATTCTTTAGAGTATATTGAAAGGCCATTGACTCATGTTTTTCTACATTTCTTCATGATTTTTAGAAAGTACACTTTAAAAAAATACGGTGGAGATTATCCTTGTAGTAGCAGATATGCCATTTACAGTACCAGCCTCTAACTAAATACTCACCGTGGAGCCTTCAAAAGTCATCAACGCCTGCTCCCTCTATGCCCTTAACTGGTTACAAACTGTAGATACTACATGATTTTGATATACCTGTGTTATTATGATTAATGTAAAAATAAATAAGACATATCAAATTACTTTGAATTACCCCCAGTGTCTATAAGCTGAAATCAACTTGCGGCCCGGCTGCGGGGACCCTCCGACAATAATATTTTTGTGAATTTCCTCCTTTTTTTTCACATTTCAAGGACCTAGTCATAAATATTCTATGAGATTTTGCAAAAGTAATTATTCTGTAGATAACCAGTGCAAAAACAAATCAATCTGACGGGTTTTTAACTTTTCCATGGTAATAGCCCTTTTGCTTTAGGTCTCAGCGAAGGAAATCCTTTTACTATATATTTTAATATAGCGGAAAACGCAATAACAGCTACCAGGACATTTACAATTTCTGAAAATCACCCTTGACCTAAAAGATACATCTTTCCTACAAAACATTTCCAACCAAAATTAGCTACTCACCACGGAAAATTTGAGCACTGGTCTGTAGCGTAAAACCACCTGAATTCCGCCTGAATTTGCACTGAATAATTTGCATTTTCACTGATCCCCAATCTAGCCTTTGAAAAAAATGTAAACTCACTGAGAATCCCTTTACTATTATTTGATTGAAATTGGCAGACATTCAGCAGCATGTGTACAAGTTTTCATAATATTGGCATCATTTCCAACTTAATTATGGACCATTCAGTGCCCCTGCAGTATTCACTTCTGACCAGAATCGTATATGACTCTCAGTTTTGTGCGGGATTACCCTCACTGAGACCTACTATAAGTGGGATGTGGCTTTCTATTGTCTATAATTGTGATTTTTATAACCCAATACATGTTTATAGATAGGCCCTGAGGTTTTATGTCCCTTGGATTCCTGCATACCAAGATAAGCTGATGTTTCCTGGACAAACTCAGGCCCAAAATCACCCTGATTTCCCGCTTTGGGCCGAGAGCGCCCCCTCCTCCATGTTTTAGCTATTTTCACAGCAAGGAGTACCTCTAGGACCATCAAATCCAACATGGATCTTTGCATAGAATATCTCTATGTGATACATGTGCCAATACTTTAGATTTCTGGTCATAAGGTGGAAAAATTATGGGAAAATATGGAAAAATACCTGAAAATTACCATAAAAATAGACATTATTCGCACGTCATGCCAGGACTGATTCTTTAGAGTATATTGAAAGGCCATTGACTCATGTTTTTCTACATTTCTTCATGATTTTTAGAAAGTACACTTTAAAAAAATACGGTGGAGATTATCCTTGTAGTAGCAGATATGCCATTTACAGTACCAGCCTCTAACTAAATACTCACCGTGGAGCCTTCAAAAGTCATCAACGCCTGCTCCCTCTATGCCCTTAACTGGTTACAAACTGTAGATACTACATGATTTTGATATACCTGTGTTATTATGATTAATGTAAAAATAAATAAGACATATCAAATTACTTTGAATTACCCCCAGTGTCTATAAGCTGAAATCAACTTGCGGCCCGGCTGCGGGGACCCTCCGACAATAATATTTTTGTGAATTTCCTCCTTTTTTTTCACATTTCAAGGACCTAGTCATAAATATTCTATGAGATTTTGCAAAAGTAATTATTCTGTAGATAACCAGTGCAAAAACAAATCAATCTGACGGGTTTTTAACTTTTCCATGGTAATAGCCCTTTTGCTTTAGGTCTCAGCGAAGGAAATCCTTTTACTATATATTTTAATATAGCGGAAAACGCAATAACAGCTACCAGGACATTTACAATTTCTGAAAATCACCCTTGACCTAAAAGATACATCTTTCCTACAAAACATTTCCAACCAAAATTAGCTACTCACCACGGAAAATTTGAGCACTGGTCTGTAGCGTAAAACCACCTGAATTCCGCCTGAATTTGCACTGAATAATTTGCATTTTCACTGATCCCCAATCTAGCCTTTGAAAAAAATGTAAACTCACTGAGAATCCCTTTACTATTATTTGATTGAAATTGGCAGACATTCAGCAGCATGTGTACAAGTTTTCATAATATTGGCATCATTTCCAACTTAATTATGGACCATTCAGTGCCCCTGCAGTATTCACTTCTGACCAGAATCGTATATGACTCTCAGTTTTGTGCGGGATTACCCTCACTGAGACCTACTATAAGTGGGATGTGGCTTTCTATTGTCTATAATTGTGATTTTTATAACCCAATACATGTTTATAGATAGGCCCTGAGGTTTTATGTCCCTTGGATTCCTGCATACCAAGATAAGCTGATGTTTCCTGGACAAACTCAGGCCCAAAATCACCCTGATTTCCCGCTTTGGGCCGAGAGCGCCCCCTCCTCCATGTTTTAGCTATTTTCACAGCAAGGAGTACCTCTAGGACCATCAAATCCAACATGGATCTTTGCATAGAATATCTCTATGTGATACATGTGCCAATACTTTAGATTTCTGGTCATAAGGTGGAAAAATTATGGGAAAATATGGAAAAATACCTGAAAATTACCATAAAAATAGACATTATTCGCACGTCATGCCAGGACTGATTCTTTAGAGTATATTGAAAGGCCATTGACTCATGTTTTTCTACATTTCTTCATGATTTTTAGAAAGTACACTTTAAAAAAATACGGTGGAGATTATCCTTGTAGTAGCAGATATGCCATTTACAGTACCAGCCTCTAACTAAATACTCACCGTGGAGCCTTCAAAAGTCATCAACGCCTGCTCCCTCTATGCCCTTAACTGGTTACAAACTGTAGATACTACATGATTTTGATATACCTGTGTTATTATGATTAATGTAAAAATAAATAAGACATATCAAATTACTTTGAATTACCCCCAGTGTCTATAAGCTGAAATCAACTTGCGGCCCGGCTGCGGGGACCCTCCGACAATAATATTTTTGTGAATTTCCTCCTTTTTTTTCACATTTCAAGGACCTAGTCATAAATATTCTATGAGATTTTGCAAAAGTAATTATTCTGTAGATAACCAGTGCAAAAACAAATCAATCTGACGGGTTTTTAACTTTTCCATGGTAATAGCCCTTTTGCTTTAGGTCTCAGCGAAGGAAATCCTTTTACTATATATTTTAATATAGCGGAAAACGCAATAACAGCTACCAGGACATTTACAATTTCTGAAAATCACCCTTGACCTAAAAGATACATCTTTCCTACAAAACATTTCCAACCAAAATTAGCTACTCACCACGGAAAATTTGAGCACTGGTCTGTAGCGTAAAACCACCTGAATTCCGCCTGAATTTGCACTGAATAATTTGCATTTTCACTGATCCCCAATCTAGCCTTTGAAAAAAATGTAAACTCACTGAGAATCCCTTTACTATTATTTGATTGAAATTGGCAGACATTCAGCAGCATGTGTACAAGTTTTCATAATATTGGCATCATTTCCAACTTAATTATGGACCATTCAGTGCCCCTGCAGTATTCACTTCTGACCAGAATCGTATATGACTCTCAGTTTTGTGCGGGATTACCCTCACTGAGACCTACTATAAGTGGGATGTGGCTTTCTATTGTCTATAATTGTGATTTTTATAACCCAATACATGTTTATAGATAGGCCCTGAGGTTTTATGTCCCTTGGATTCCTGCATACCAAGATAAGCTGATGTTTCCTGGACAAACTCAGGCCCAAAATCACCCTGATTTCCCGCTTTGGGCCGAGAGCGCCCCCTCCTCCATGTTTTAGCTATTTTCACAGCAAGGAGTACCTCTAGGACCATCAAATCCAACATGGATCTTTGCATAGAATATCTCTATGTGATACATGTGCCAATACTTTAGATTTCTGGTCATAAGGTGGAAAAATTATGGGAAAATATGGAAAAATACCTGAAAATTACCATAAAAATAGACATTATTCGCACGTCATGCCAGGACTGATTCTTTAGAGTATATTGAAAGGCCATTGACTCATGTTTTTCTACATTTCTTCATGATTTTTAGAAAGTACACTTTAAAAAAATACGGTGGAGATTATCCTTGTAGTAGCAGATATGCCATTTACAGTACCAGCCTCTAACTAAATACTCACCGTGGAGCCTTCAAAAGTCATCAACGCCTGCTCCCTCTATGCCCTTAACTGGTTACAAACTGTAGATACTACATGATTTTGATATACCTGTGTTATTATGATTAATGTAAAAATAAATAAGACATATCAAATTACTTTGAATTACCCCCAGTGTCTATAAGCTGAAATCAACTTGCGGCCCGGCTGCGGGGACCCTCCGACAATAATATTTTTGTGAATTTCCTCCTTTTTTTTCACATTTCAAGGACCTAGTCATAAATATTCTATGAGATTTTGCAAAAGTAATTATTCTGTAGATAACCAGTGCAAAAACAAATCAATCTGACGGGTTTTTAACTTTTCCATGGTAATAGCCCTTTTGCTTTAGGTCTCAGCGAAGGAAATCCTTTTACTATATATTTTAATATAGCGGAAAACGCAATAACAGCTACCAGGACATTTACAATTTCTGAAAATCACCCTTGACCTAAAAGATACATCTTTCCTACAAAACATTTCCAACCAAAATTAGCTACTCACCACGGAAAATTTGAGCACTGGTCTGTAGCGTAAAACCACCTGAATTCCGCCTGAATTTGCACTGAATAATTTGCATTTTCACTGATCCCCAATCTAGCCTTTGAAAAAAATGTAAACTCACTGAGAATCCCTTTACTATTATTTGATTGAAATTGGCAGACATTCAGCAGCATGTGTACAAGTTTTCATAATATTGGCATCATTTCCAACTTAATTATGGACCATTCAGTGCCCCTGCAGTATTCACTTCTGACCAGAATCGTATATGACTCTCAGTTTTGTGCGGGATTACCCTCACTGAGACCTACTATAAGTGGGATGTGGCTTTCTATTGTCTATAATTGTGATTTTTATAACCCAATACATGTTTATAGATAGGCCCTGAGGTTTTATGTCCCTTGGATTCCTGCATACCAAGATAAGCTGATGTTTCCTGGACAAACTCAGGCCCAAAATCACCCTGATTTCCCGCTTTGGGCCGAGAGCGCCCCCTCCTCCATGTTTTAGCTATTTTCACAGCAAGGAGTACCTCTAGGACCATCAAATCCAACATGGATCTTTGCATAGAATATCTCTATGTGATACATGTGCCAATACTTTAGATTTCTGGTCATAAGGTGGAAAAATTATGGGAAAATATGGAAAAATACCTGAAAATTACCATAAAAATAGACATTATTCGCACGTCATGCCAGGACTGATTCTTTAGAGTATATTGAAAGGCCATTGACTCATGTTTTTCTACATTTCTTCATGATTTTTAGAAAGTACACTTTAAAAAAATACGGTGGAGATTATCCTTGTAGTAGCAGATATGCCATTTACAGTACCAGCCTCTAACTAAATACTCACCGTGGAGCCTTCAAAAGTCATCAACGCCTGCTCCCTCTATGCCCTTAACTGGTTACAAACTGTAGATACTACATGATTTTGATATACCTGTGTTATTATGATTAATGTAAAAATAAATAAGACATATCAAATTACTTTGAATTACCCCCAGTGTCTATAAGCTGAAATCAACTTGCGGCCCGGCTGCGGGGACCCTCCGACAATAATATTTTTGTGAATTTCCTCCTTTTTTTTCACATTTCAAGGACCTAGTCATAAATATTCTATGAGATTTTGCAAAAGTAATTATTCTGTAGATAACCAGTGCAAAAACAAATCAATCTGACGGGTTTTTAACTTTTCCATGGTAATAGCCCTTTTGCTTTAGGTCTCAGCGAAGGAAATCCTTTTACTATATATTTTAATATAGCGGAAAACGCAATAACAGCTACCAGGACATTTACAATTTCTGAAAATCACCCTTGACCTAAAAGATACATCTTTCCTACAAAACATTTCCAACCAAAATTAGCTACTCACCACGGAAAATTTGAGCACTGGTCTGTAGCGTAAAACCACCTGAATTCCGCCTGAATTTGCACTGAATAATTTGCATTTTCACTGATCCCCAATCTAGCCTTTGAAAAAAATGTAAACTCACTGAGAATCCCTTTACTATTATTTGATTGAAATTGGCAGACATTCAGCAGCATGTGTACAAGTTTTCATAATATTGGCATCATTTCCAACTTAATTATGGACCATTCAGTGCCCCTGCAGTATTCACTTCTGACCAGAATCGTATATGACTCTCAGTTTTGTGCGGGATTACCCTCACTGAGACCTACTATAAGTGGGATGTGGCTTTCTATTGTCTATAATTGTGATTTTTATAACCCAATACATGTTTATAGATAGGCCCTGAGGTTTTATGTCCCTTGGATTCCTGCATACCAAGATAAGCTGATGTTTCCTGGACAAACTCAGGCCCAAAATCACCCTGATTTCCCGCTTTGGGCCGAGAGCGCCCCCTCCTCCATGTTTTAGCTATTTTCACAGCAAGGAGTACCTCTAGGACCATCAAATCCAACATGGATCTTTGCATAGAATATCTCTATGTGATACATGTGCCAATACTTTAGATTTCTGGTCATAAGGTGGAAAAATTATGGGAAAATATGGAAAAATACCTGAAAATTACCATAAAAATAGACATTATTCGCACGTCATGCCAGGACTGATTCTTTAGAGTATATTGAAAGGCCATTGACTCATGTTTTTCTACATTTCTTCATGATTTTTAGAAAGTACACTTTAAAAAAATACGGTGGAGATTATCCTTGTAGTAGCAGATATGCCATTTACAGTACCAGCCTCTAACTAAATACTCACCGTGGAGCCTTCAAAAGTCATCAACGCCTGCTCCCTCTATGCCCTTAACTGGTTACAAACTGTAGATACTACATGATTTTGATATACCTGTGTTATTATGATTAATGTAAAAATAAATAAGACATATCAAATTACTTTGAATTACCCCCAGTGTCTATAAGCTGAAATCAACTTGCGGCCCGGCTGCGGGGACCCTCCGACAATAATATTTTTGTGAATTTCCTCCTTTTTTTTCACATTTCAAGGACCTAGTCATAAATATTCTATGAGATTTTGCAAAAGTAATTATTCTGTAGATAACCAGTGCAAAAACAAATCAATCTGACGGGTTTTTAACTTTTCCATGGTAATAGCCCTTTTGCTTTAGGTCTCAGCGAAGGAAATCCTTTTACTATATATTTTAATATAGCGGAAAACGCAATAACAGCTACCAGGACATTTACAATTTCTGAAAATCACCCTTGACCTAAAAGATACATCTTTCCTACAAAACATTTCCAACCAAAATTAGCTACTCACCACGGAAAATTTGAGCACTGGTCTGTAGCGTAAAACCACCTGAATTCCGCCTGAATTTGCACTGAATAATTTGCATTTTCACTGATCCCCAATCTAGCCTTTGAAAAAAATGTAAACTCACTGAGAATCCCTTTACTATTATTTGATTGAAATTGGCAGACATTCAGCAGCATGTGTACAAGTTTTCATAATATTGGCATCATTTCCAACTTAATTATGGACCATTCAGTGCCCCTGCAGTATTCACTTCTGACCAGAATCGTATATGACTCTCAGTTTTGTGCGGGATTACCCTCACTGAGACCTACTATAAGTGGGATGTGGCTTTCTATTGTCTATAATTGTGATTTTTATAACCCAATACATGTTTATAGATAGGCCCTGAGGTTTTATGTCCCTTGGATTCCTGCATACCAAGATAAGCTGATGTTTCCTGGACAAACTCAGGCCCAAAATCACCCTGATTTCCCGCTTTGGGCCGAGAGCGCCCCCTCCTCCATGTTTTAGCTATTTTCACAGCAAGGAGTACCTCTAGGACCATCAAATCCAACATGGATCTTTGCATAGAATATCTCTATGTGATACATGTGCCAATACTTTAGATTTCTGGTCATAAGGTGGAAAAATTATGGGAAAATATGGAAAAATACCTGAAAATTACCATAAAAATAGACATTATTCGCACGTCATGCCAGGACTGATTCTTTAGAGTATATTGAAAGGCCATTGACTCATGTTTTTCTACATTTCTTCATGATTTTTAGAAAGTACACTTTAAAAAAATACGGTGGAGATTATCCTTGTAGTAGCAGATATGCCATTTACAGTACCAGCCTCTAACTAAATACTCACCGTGGAGCCTTCAAAAGTCATCAACGCCTGCTCCCTCTATGCCCTTAACTGGTTACAAACTGTAGATACTACATGATTTTGATATACCTGTGTTATTATGATTAATGTAAAAATAAATAAGACATATCAAATTACTTTGAATTACCCCCAGTGTCTATAAGCTGAAATCAACTTGCGGCCCGGCTGCGGGGACCCTCCGACAATAATATTTTTGTGAATTTCCTCCTTTTTTTTCACATTTCAAGGACCTAGTCATAAATATTCTATGAGATTTTGCAAAAGTAATTATTCTGTAGATAACCAGTGCAAAAACAAATCAATCTGACGGGTTTTTAACTTTTCCATGGTAATAGCCCTTTTGCTTTAGGTCTCAGCGAAGGAAATCCTTTTACTATATATTTTAATATAGCGGAAAACGCAATAACAGCTACCAGGACATTTACAATTTCTGAAAATCACCCTTGACCTAAAAGATACATCTTTCCTACAAAACATTTCCAACCAAAATTAGCTACTCACCACGGAAAATTTGAGCACTGGTCTGTAGCGTAAAACCACCTGAATTCCGCCTGAATTTGCACTGAATAATTTGCATTTTCACTGATCCCCAATCTAGCCTTTGAAAAAAATGTAAACTCACTGAGAATCCCTTTACTATTATTTGATTGAAATTGGCAGACATTCAGCAGCATGTGTACAAGTTTTCATAATATTGGCATCATTTCCAACTTAATTATGGACCATTCAGTGCCCCTGCAGTATTCACTTCTGACCAGAATCGTATATGACTCTCAGTTTTGTGCGGGATTACCCTCACTGAGACCTACTATAAGTGGGATGTGGCTTTCTATTGTCTATAATTGTGATTTTTATAACCCAATACATGTTTATAGATAGGCCCTGAGGTTTTATGTCCCTTGGATTCCTGCATACCAAGATAAGCTGATGTTTCCTGGACAAACTCAGGCCCAAAATCACCCTGATTTCCCGCTTTGGGCCGAGAGCGCCCCCTCCTCCATGTTTTAGCTATTTTCACAGCAAGGAGTACCTCTAGGACCATCAAATCCAACATGGATCTTTGCATAGAATATCTCTATGTGATACATGTGCCAATACTTTAGATTTCTGGTCATAAGGTGGAAAAATTATGGGAAAATATGGAAAAATACCTGAAAATTACCATAAAAATAGACATTATTCGCACGTCATGCCAGGACTGATTCTTTAGAGTATATTGAAAGGCCATTGACTCATGTTTTTCTACATTTCTTCATGATTTTTAGAAAGTACACTTTAAAAAAATACGGTGGAGATTATCCTTGTAGTAGCAGATATGCCATTTACAGTACCAGCCTCTAACTAAATACTCACCGTGGAGCCTTCAAAAGTCATCAACGCCTGCTCCCTCTATGCCCTTAACTGGTTACAAACTGTAGATACTACATGATTTTGATATACCTGTGTTATTATGATTAATGTAAAAATAAATAAGACATATCAAATTACTTTGAATTACCCCCAGTGTCTATAAGCTGAAATCAACTTGCGGCCCGGCTGCGGGGACCCTCCGACAATAATATTTTTGTGAATTTCCTCCTTTTTTTTCACATTTCAAGGACCTAGTCATAAATATTCTATGAGATTTTGCAAAAGTAATTATTCTGTAGATAACCAGTGCAAAAACAAATCAATCTGACGGGTTTTTAACTTTTCCATGGTAATAGCCCTTTTGCTTTAGGTCTCAGCGAAGGAAATCCTTTTACTATATATTTTAATATAGCGGAAAACGCAATAACAGCTACCAGGACATTTACAATTTCTGAAAATCACCCTTGACCTAAAAGATACATCTTTCCTACAAAACATTTCCAACCAAAATTAGCTACTCACCACGGAAAATTTGAGCACTGGTCTGTAGCGTAAAACCACCTGAATTCCGCCTGAATTTGCACTGAATAATTTGCATTTTCACTGATCCCCAATCTAGCCTTTGAAAAAAATGTAAACTCACTGAGAATCCCTTTACTATTATTTGATTGAAATTGGCAGACATTCAGCAGCATGTGTACAAGTTTTCATAATATTGGCATCATTTCCAACTTAATTATGGACCATTCAGTGCCCCTGCAGTATTCACTTCTGACCAGAATCGTATATGACTCTCAGTTTTGTGCGGGATTACCCTCACTGAGACCTACTATAAGTGGGATGTGGCTTTCTATTGTCTATAATTGTGATTTTTATAACCCAATACATGTTTATAGATAGGCCCTGAGGTTTTATGTCCCTTGGATTCCTGCATACCAAGATAAGCTGATGTTTCCTGGACAAACTCAGGCCCAAAATCACCCTGATTTCCCGCTTTGGGCCGAGAGCGCCCCCTCCTCCATGTTTTAGCTATTTTCACAGCAAGGAGTACCTCTAGGACCATCAAATCCAACATGGATCTTTGCATAGAATATCTCTATGTGATACATGTGCCAATACTTTAGATTTCTGGTCATAAGGTGGAAAAATTATGGGAAAATATGGAAAAATACCTGAAAATTACCATAAAAATAGACATTATTCGCACGTCATGCCAGGACTGATTCTTTAGAGTATATTGAAAGGCCATTGACTCATGTTTTTCTACATTTCTTCATGATTTTTAGAAAGTACACTTTAAAAAAATACGGTGGAGATTATCCTTGTAGTAGCAGATATGCCATTTACAGTACCAGCCTCTAACTAAATACTCACCGTGGAGCCTTCAAAAGTCATCAACGCCTGCTCCCTCTATGCCCTTAACTGGTTACAAACTGTAGATACTACATGATTTTGATATACCTGTGTTATTATGATTAATGTAAAAATAAATAAGACATATCAAATTACTTTGAATTACCCCCAGTGTCTATAAGCTGAAATCAACTTGCGGCCCGGCTGCGGGGACCCTCCGACAATAATATTTTTGTGAATTTCCTCCTTTTTTTTCACATTTCAAGGACCTAGTCATAAATATTCTATGAGATTTTGCAAAAGTAATTATTCTGTAGATAACCAGTGCAAAAACAAATCAATCTGACGGGTTTTTAACTTTTCCATGGTAATAGCCCTTTTGCTTTAGGTCTCAGCGAAGGAAATCCTTTTACTATATATTTTAATATAGCGGAAAACGCAATAACAGCTACCAGGACATTTACAATTTCTGAAAATCACCCTTGACCTAAAAGATACATCTTTCCTACAAAACATTTCCAACCAAAATTAGCTACTCACCACGGAAAATTTGAGCACTGGTCTGTAGCGTAAAACCACCTGAATTCCGCCTGAATTTGCACTGAATAATTTGCATTTTCACTGATCCCCAATCTAGCCTTTGAAAAAAATGTAAACTCACTGAGAATCCCTTTACTATTATTTGATTGAAATTGGCAGACATTCAGCAGCATGTGTACAAGTTTTCATAATATTGGCATCATTTCCAACTTAATTATGGACCATTCAGTGCCCCTGCAGTATTCACTTCTGACCAGAATCGTATATGACTCTCAGTTTTGTGCGGGATTACCCTCACTGAGACCTACTATAAGTGGGATGTGGCTTTCTATTGTCTATAATTGTGATTTTTATAACCCAATACATGTTTATAGATAGGCCCTGAGGTTTTATGTCCCTTGGATTCCTGCATACCAAGATAAGCTGATGTTTCCTGGACAAACTCAGGCCCAAAATCACCCTGATTTCCCGCTTTGGGCCGAGAGCGCCCCCTCCTCCATGTTTTAGCTATTTTCACAGCAAGGAGTACCTCTAGGACCATCAAATCCAACATGGATCTTTGCATAGAATATCTCTATGTGATACATGTGCCAATACTTTAGATTTCTGGTCATAAGGTGGAAAAATTATGGGAAAATATGGAAAAATACCTGAAAATTACCATAAAAATAGACATTATTCGCACGTCATGCCAGGACTGATTCTTTAGAGTATATTGAAAGGCCATTGACTCATGTTTTTCTACATTTCTTCATGATTTTTAGAAAGTACACTTTAAAAAAATACGGTGGAGATTATCCTTGTAGTAGCAGATATGCCATTTACAGTACCAGCCTCTAACTAAATACTCACCGTGGAGCCTTCAAAAGTCATCAACGCCTGCTCCCTCTATGCCCTTAACTGGTTACAAACTGTAGATACTACATGATTTTGATATACCTGTGTTATTATGATTAATGTAAAAATAAATAAGACATATCAAATTACTTTGAATTACCCCCAGTGTCTATAAGCTGAAATCAACTTGCGGCCCGGCTGCGGGGACCCTCCGACAATAATATTTTTGTGAATTTCCTCCTTTTTTTTCACATTTCAAGGACCTAGTCATAAATATTCTATGAGATTTTGCAAAAGTAATTATTCTGTAGATAACCAGTGCAAAAACAAATCAATCTGACGGGTTTTTAACTTTTCCATGGTAATAGCCCTTTTGCTTTAGGTCTCAGCGAAGGAAATCCTTTTACTATATATTTTAATATAGCGGAAAACGCAATAACAGCTACCAGGACATTTACAATTTCTGAAAATCACCCTTGACCTAAAAGATACATCTTTCCTACAAAACATTTCCAACCAAAATTAGCTACTCACCACGGAAAATTTGAGCACTGGTCTGTAGCGTAAAACCACCTGAATTCCGCCTGAATTTGCACTGAATAATTTGCATTTTCACTGATCCCCAATCTAGCCTTTGAAAAAAATGTAAACTCACTGAGAATCCCTTTACTATTATTTGATTGAAATTGGCAGACATTCAGCAGCATGTGTACAAGTTTTCATAATATTGGCATCATTTCCAACTTAATTATGGACCATTCAGTGCCCCTGCAGTATTCACTTCTGACCAGAATCGTATATGACTCTCAGTTTTGTGCGGGATTACCCTCACTGAGACCTACTATAAGTGGGATGTGGCTTTCTATTGTCTATAATTGTGATTTTTATAACCCAATACATGTTTATAGATAGGCCCTGAGGTTTTATGTCCCTTGGATTCCTGCATACCAAGATAAGCTGATGTTTCCTGGACAAACTCAGGCCCAAAATCACCCTGATTTCCCGCTTTGGGCCGAGAGCGCCCCCTCCTCCATGTTTTAGCTATTTTCACAGCAAGGAGTACCTCTAGGACCATCAAATCCAACATGGATCTTTGCATAGAATATCTCTATGTGATACATGTGCCAATACTTTAGATTTCTGGTCATAAGGTGGAAAAATTATGGGAAAATATGGAAAAATACCTGAAAATTACCATAAAAATAGACATTATTCGCACGTCATGCCAGGACTGATTCTTTAGAGTATATTGAAAGGCCATTGACTCATGTTTTTCTACATTTCTTCATGATTTTTAGAAAGTACACTTTAAAAAAATACGGTGGAGATTATCCTTGTAGTAGCAGATATGCCATTTACAGTACCAGCCTCTAACTAAATACTCACCGTGGAGCCTTCAAAAGTCATCAACGCCTGCTCCCTCTATGCCCTTAACTGGTTACAAACTGTAGATACTACATGATTTTGATATACCTGTGTTATTATGATTAATGTAAAAATAAATAAGACATATCAAATTACTTTGAATTACCCCCAGTGTCTATAAGCTGAAATCAACTTGCGGCCCGGCTGCGGGGACCCTCCGACAATAATATTTTTGTGAATTTCCTCCTTTTTTTTCACATTTCAAGGACCTAGTCATAAATATTCTATGAGATTTTGCAAAAGTAATTATTCTGTAGATAACCAGTGCAAAAACAAATCAATCTGACGGGTTTTTAACTTTTCCATGGTAATAGCCCTTTTGCTTTAGGTCTCAGCGAAGGAAATCCTTTTACTATATATTTTAATATAGCGGAAAACGCAATAACAGCTACCAGGACATTTACAATTTCTGAAAATCACCCTTGACCTAAAAGATACATCTTTCCTACAAAACATTTCCAACCAAAATTAGCTACTCACCACGGAAAATTTGAGCACTGGTCTGTAGCGTAAAACCACCTGAATTCCGCCTGAATTTGCACTGAATAATTTGCATTTTCACTGATCCCCAATCTAGCCTTTGAAAAAAATGTAAACTCACTGAGAATCCCTTTACTATTATTTGATTGAAATTGGCAGACATTCAGCAGCATGTGTACAAGTTTTCATAATATTGGCATCATTTCCAACTTAATTATGGACCATTCAGTGCCCCTGCAGTATTCACTTCTGACCAGAATCGTATATGACTCTCAGTTTTGTGCGGGATTACCCTCACTGAGACCTACTATAAGTGGGATGTGGCTTTCTATTGTCTATAATTGTGATTTTTATAACCCAATACATGTTTATAGATAGGCCCTGAGGTTTTATGTCCCTTGGATTCCTGCATACCAAGATAAGCTGATGTTTCCTGGACAAACTCAGGCCCAAAATCACCCTGATTTCCCGCTTTGGGCCGAGAGCGCCCCCTCCTCCATGTTTTAGCTATTTTCACAGCAAGGAGTACCTCTAGGACCATCAAATCCAACATGGATCTTTGCATAGAATATCTCTATGTGATACATGTGCCAATACTTTAGATTTCTGGTCATAAGGTGGAAAAATTATGGGAAAATATGGAAAAATACCTGAAAATTACCATAAAAATAGACATTATTCGCACGTCATGCCAGGACTGATTCTTTAGAGTATATTGAAAGGCCATTGACTCATGTTTTTCTACATTTCTTCATGATTTTTAGAAAGTACACTTTAAAAAAATACGGTGGAGATTATCCTTGTAGTAGCAGATATGCCATTTACAGTACCAGCCTCTAACTAAATACTCACCGTGGAGCCTTCAAAAGTCATCAACGCCTGCTCCCTCTATGCCCTTAACTGGTTACAAACTGTAGATACTACATGATTTTGATATACCTGTGTTATTATGATTAATGTAAAAATAAATAAGACATATCAAATTACTTTGAATTACCCCCAGTGTCTATAAGCTGAAATCAACTTGCGGCCCGGCTGCGGGGACCCTCCGACAATAATATTTTTGTGAATTTCCTCCTTTTTTTTCACATTTCAAGGACCTAGTCATAAATATTCTATGAGATTTTGCAAAAGTAATTATTCTGTAGATAACCAGTGCAAAAACAAATCAATCTGACGGGTTTTTAACTTTTCCATGGTAATAGCCCTTTTGCTTTAGGTCTCAGCGAAGGAAATCCTTTTACTATATATTTTAATATAGCGGAAAACGCAATAACAGCTACCAGGACATTTACAATTTCTGAAAATCACCCTTGACCTAAAAGATACATCTTTCCTACAAAACATTTCCAACCAAAATTAGCTACTCACCACGGAAAATTTGAGCACTGGTCTGTAGCGTAAAACCACCTGAATTCCGCCTGAATTTGCACTGAATAATTTGCATTTTCACTGATCCCCAATCTAGCCTTTGAAAAAAATGTAAACTCACTGAGAATCCCTTTACTATTATTTGATTGAAATTGGCAGACATTCAGCAGCATGTGTACAAGTTTTCATAATATTGGCATCATTTCCAACTTAATTATGGACCATTCAGTGCCCCTGCAGTATTCACTTCTGACCAGAATCGTATATGACTCTCAGTTTTGTGCGGGATTACCCTCACTGAGACCTACTATAAGTGGGATGTGGCTTTCTATTGTCTATAATTGTGATTTTTATAACCCAATACATGTTTATAGATAGGCCCTGAGGTTTTATGTCCCTTGGATTCCTGCATACCAAGATAAGCTGATGTTTCCTGGACAAACTCAGGCCCAAAATCACCCTGATTTCCCGCTTTGGGCCGAGAGCGCCCCCTCCTCCATGTTTTAGCTATTTTCACAGCAAGGAGTACCTCTAGGACCATCAAATCCAACATGGATCTTTGCATAGAATATCTCTATGTGATACATGTGCCAATACTTTAGATTTCTGGTCATAAGGTGGAAAAATTATGGGAAAATATGGAAAAATACCTGAAAATTACCATAAAAATAGACATTATTCGCACGTCATGCCAGGACTGATTCTTTAGAGTATATTGAAAGGCCATTGACTCATGTTTTTCTACATTTCTTCATGATTTTTAGAAAGTACACTTTAAAAAAATACGGTGGAGATTATCCTTGTAGTAGCAGATATGCCATTTACAGTACCAGCCTCTAACTAAATACTCACCGTGGAGCCTTCAAAAGTCATCAACGCCTGCTCCCTCTATGCCCTTAACTGGTTACAAACTGTAGATACTACATGATTTTGATATACCTGTGTTATTATGATTAATGTAAAAATAAATAAGACATATCAAATTACTTTGAATTACCCCCAGTGTCTATAAGCTGAAATCAACTTGCGGCCCGGCTGCGGGGACCCTCCGACAATAATATTTTTGTGAATTTCCTCCTTTTTTTTCACATTTCAAGGACCTAGTCATAAATATTCTATGAGATTTTGCAAAAGTAATTATTCTGTAGATAACCAGTGCAAAAACAAATCAATCTGACGGGTTTTTAACTTTTCCATGGTAATAGCCCTTTTGCTTTAGGTCTCAGCGAAGGAAATCCTTTTACTATATATTTTAATATAGCGGAAAACGCAATAACAGCTACCAGGACATTTACAATTTCTGAAAATCACCCTTGACCTAAAAGATACATCTTTCCTACAAAACATTTCCAACCAAAATTAGCTACTCACCACGGAAAATTTGAGCACTGGTCTGTAGCGTAAAACCACCTGAATTCCGCCTGAATTTGCACTGAATAATTTGCATTTTCACTGATCCCCAATCTAGCCTTTGAAAAAAATGTAAACTCACTGAGAATCCCTTTACTATTATTTGATTGAAATTGGCAGACATTCAGCAGCATGTGTACAAGTTTTCATAATATTGGCATCATTTCCAACTTAATTATGGACCATTCAGTGCCCCTGCAGTATTCACTTCTGACCAGAATCGTATATGACTCTCAGTTTTGTGCGGGATTACCCTCACTGAGACCTACTATAAGTGGGATGTGGCTTTCTATTGTCTATAATTGTGATTTTTATAACCCAATACATGTTTATAGATAGGCCCTGAGGTTTTATGTCCCTTGGATTCCTGCATACCAAGATAAGCTGATGTTTCCTGGACAAACTCAGGCCCAAAATCACCCTGATTTCCCGCTTTGGGCCGAGAGCGCCCCCTCCTCCATGTTTTAGCTATTTTCACAGCAAGGAGTACCTCTAGGACCATCAAATCCAACATGGATCTTTGCATAGAATATCTCTATGTGATACATGTGCCAATACTTTAGATTTCTGGTCATAAGGTGGAAAAATTATGGGAAAATATGGAAAAATACCTGAAAATTACCATAAAAATAGACATTATTCGCACGTCATGCCAGGACTGATTCTTTAGAGTATATTGAAAGGCCATTGACTCATGTTTTTCTACATTTCTTCATGATTTTTAGAAAGTACACTTTAAAAAAATACGGTGGAGATTATCCTTGTAGTAGCAGATATGCCATTTACAGTACCAGCCTCTAACTAAATACTCACCGTGGAGCCTTCAAAAGTCATCAACGCCTGCTCCCTCTATGCCCTTAACTGGTTACAAACTGTAGATACTACATGATTTTGATATACCTGTGTTATTATGATTAATGTAAAAATAAATAAGACATATCAAATTACTTTGAATTACCCCCAGTGTCTATAAGCTGAAATCAACTTGCGGCCCGGCTGCGGGGACCCTCCGACAATAATATTTTTGTGAATTTCCTCCTTTTTTTTCACATTTCAAGGACCTAGTCATAAATATTCTATGAGATTTTGCAAAAGTAATTATTCTGTAGATAACCAGTGCAAAAACAAATCAATCTGACGGGTTTTTAACTTTTCCATGGTAATAGCCCTTTTGCTTTAGGTCTCAGCGAAGGAAATCCTTTTACTATATATTTTAATATAGCGGAAAACGCAATAACAGCTACCAGGACATTTACAATTTCTGAAAATCACCCTTGACCTAAAAGATACATCTTTCCTACAAAACATTTCCAACCAAAATTAGCTACTCACCACGGAAAATTTGAGCACTGGTCTGTAGCGTAAAACCACCTGAATTCCGCCTGAATTTGCACTGAATAATTTGCATTTTCACTGATCCCCAATCTAGCCTTTGAAAAAAATGTAAACTCACTGAGAATCCCTTTACTATTATTTGATTGAAATTGGCAGACATTCAGCAGCATGTGTACAAGTTTTCATAATATTGGCATCATTTCCAACTTAATTATGGACCATTCAGTGCCCCTGCAGTATTCACTTCTGACCAGAATCGTATATGACTCTCAGTTTTGTGCGGGATTACCCTCACTGAGACCTACTATAAGTGGGATGTGGCTTTCTATTGTCTATAATTGTGATTTTTATAACCCAATACATGTTTATAGATAGGCCCTGAGGTTTTATGTCCCTTGGATTCCTGCATACCAAGATAAGCTGATGTTTCCTGGACAAACTCAGGCCCAAAATCACCCTGATTTCCCGCTTTGGGCCGAGAGCGCCCCCTCCTCCATGTTTTAGCTATTTTCACAGCAAGGAGTACCTCTAGGACCATCAAATCCAACATGGATCTTTGCATAGAATATCTCTATGTGATACATGTGCCAATACTTTAGATTTCTGGTCATAAGGTGGAAAAATTATGGGAAAATATGGAAAAATACCTGAAAATTACCATAAAAATAGACATTATTCGCACGTCATGCCAGGACTGATTCTTTAGAGTATATTGAAAGGCCATTGACTCATGTTTTTCTACATTTCTTCATGATTTTTAGAAAGTACACTTTAAAAAAATACGGTGGAGATTATCCTTGTAGTAGCAGATATGCCATTTACAGTACCAGCCTCTAACTAAATACTCACCGTGGAGCCTTCAAAAGTCATCAACGCCTGCTCCCTCTATGCCCTTAACTGGTTACAAACTGTAGATACTACATGATTTTGATATACCTGTGTTATTATGATTAATGTAAAAATAAATAAGACATATCAAATTACTTTGAATTACCCCCAGTGTCTATAAGCTGAAATCAACTTGCGGCCCGGCTGCGGGGACCCTCCGACAATAATATTTTTGTGAATTTCCTCCTTTTTTTTCACATTTCAAGGACCTAGTCATAAATATTCTATGAGATTTTGCAAAAGTAATTATTCTGTAGATAACCAGTGCAAAAACAAATCAATCTGACGGGTTTTTAACTTTTCCATGGTAATAGCCCTTTTGCTTTAGGTCTCAGCGAAGGAAATCCTTTTACTATATATTTTAATATAGCGGAAAACGCAATAACAGCTACCAGGACATTTACAATTTCTGAAAATCACCCTTGACCTAAAAGATACATCTTTCCTACAAAACATTTCCAACCAAAATTAGCTACTCACCACGGAAAATTTGAGCACTGGTCTGTAGCGTAAAACCACCTGAATTCCGCCTGAATTTGCACTGAATAATTTGCATTTTCACTGATCCCCAATCTAGCCTTTGAAAAAAATGTAAACTCACTGAGAATCCCTTTACTATTATTTGATTGAAATTGGCAGACATTCAGCAGCATGTGTACAAGTTTTCATAATATTGGCATCATTTCCAACTTAATTATGGACCATTCAGTGCCCCTGCAGTATTCACTTCTGACCAGAATCGTATATGACTCTCAGTTTTGTGCGGGATTACCCTCACTGAGACCTACTATAAGTGGGATGTGGCTTTCTATTGTCTATAATTGTGATTTTTATAACCCAATACATGTTTATAGATAGGCCCTGAGGTTTTATGTCCCTTGGATTCCTGCATACCAAGATAAGCTGATGTTTCCTGGACAAACTCAGGCCCAAAATCACCCTGATTTCCCGCTTTGGGCCGAGAGCGCCCCCTCCTCCATGTTTTAGCTATTTTCACAGCAAGGAGTACCTCTAGGACCATCAAATCCAACATGGATCTTTGCATAGAATATCTCTATGTGATACATGTGCCAATACTTTAGATTTCTGGTCATAAGGTGGAAAAATTATGGGAAAATATGGAAAAATACCTGAAAATTACCATAAAAATAGACATTATTCGCACGTCATGCCAGGACTGATTCTTTAGAGTATATTGAAAGGCCATTGACTCATGTTTTTCTACATTTCTTCATGATTTTTAGAAAGTACACTTTAAAAAAATACGGTGGAGATTATCCTTGTAGTAGCAGATATGCCATTTACAGTACCAGCCTCTAACTAAATACTCACCGTGGAGCCTTCAAAAGTCATCAACGCCTGCTCCCTCTATGCCCTTAACTGGTTACAAACTGTAGATACTACATGATTTTGATATACCTGTGTTATTATGATTAATGTAAAAATAAATAAGACATATCAAATTACTTTGAATTACCCCCAGTGTCTATAAGCTGAAATCAACTTGCGGCCCGGCTGCGGGGACCCTCCGACAATAATATTTTTGTGAATTTCCTCCTTTTTTTTCACATTTCAAGGACCTAGTCATAAATATTCTATGAGATTTTGCAAAAGTAATTATTCTGTAGATAACCAGTGCAAAAACAAATCAATCTGACGGGTTTTTAACTTTTCCATGGTAATAGCCCTTTTGCTTTAGGTCTCAGCGAAGGAAATCCTTTTACTATATATTTTAATATAGCGGAAAACGCAATAACAGCTACCAGGACATTTACAATTTCTGAAAATCACCCTTGACCTAAAAGATACATCTTTCCTACAAAACATTTCCAACCAAAATTAGCTACTCACCACGGAAAATTTGAGCACTGGTCTGTAGCGTAAAACCACCTGAATTCCGCCTGAATTTGCACTGAATAATTTGCATTTTCACTGATCCCCAATCTAGCCTTTGAAAAAAATGTAAACTCACTGAGAATCCCTTTACTATTATTTGATTGAAATTGGCAGACATTCAGCAGCATGTGTACAAGTTTTCATAATATTGGCATCATTTCCAACTTAATTATGGACCATTCAGTGCCCCTGCAGTATTCACTTCTGACCAGAATCGTATATGACTCTCAGTTTTGTGCGGGATTACCCTCACTGAGACCTACTATAAGTGGGATGTGGCTTTCTATTGTCTATAATTGTGATTTTTATAACCCAATACATGTTTATAGATAGGCCCTGAGGTTTTATGTCCCTTGGATTCCTGCATACCAAGATAAGCTGATGTTTCCTGGACAAACTCAGGCCCAAAATCACCCTGATTTCCCGCTTTGGGCCGAGAGCGCCCCCTCCTCCATGTTTTAGCTATTTTCACAGCAAGGAGTACCTCTAGGACCATCAAATCCAACATGGATCTTTGCATAGAATATCTCTATGTGATACATGTGCCAATACTTTAGATTTCTGGTCATAAGGTGGAAAAATTATGGGAAAATATGGAAAAATACCTGAAAATTACCATAAAAATAGACATTATTCGCACGTCATGCCAGGACTGATTCTTTAGAGTATATTGAAAGGCCATTGACTCATGTTTTTCTACATTTCTTCATGATTTTTAGAAAGTACACTTTAAAAAAATACGGTGGAGATTATCCTTGTAGTAGCAGATATGCCATTTACAGTACCAGCCTCTAACTAAATACTCACCGTGGAGCCTTCAAAAGTCATCAACGCCTGCTCCCTCTATGCCCTTAACTGGTTACAAACTGTAGATACTACATGATTTTGATATACCTGTGTTATTATGATTAATGTAAAAATAAATAAGACATATCAAATTACTTTGAATTACCCCCAGTGTCTATAAGCTGAAATCAACTTGCGGCCCGGCTGCGGGGACCCTCCGACAATAATATTTTTGTGAATTTCCTCCTTTTTTTTCACATTTCAAGGACCTAGTCATAAATATTCTATGAGATTTTGCAAAAGTAATTATTCTGTAGATAACCAGTGCAAAAACAAATCAATCTGACGGGTTTTTAACTTTTCCATGGTAATAGCCCTTTTGCTTTAGGTCTCAGCGAAGGAAATCCTTTTACTATATATTTTAATATAGCGGAAAACGCAATAACAGCTACCAGGACATTTACAATTTCTGAAAATCACCCTTGACCTAAAAGATACATCTTTCCTACAAAACATTTCCAACCAAAATTAGCTACTCACCACGGAAAATTTGAGCACTGGTCTGTAGCGTAAAACCACCTGAATTCCGCCTGAATTTGCACTGAATAATTTGCATTTTCACTGATCCCCAATCTAGCCTTTGAAAAAAATGTAAACTCACTGAGAATCCCTTTACTATTATTTGATTGAAATTGGCAGACATTCAGCAGCATGTGTACAAGTTTTCATAATATTGGCATCATTTCCAACTTAATTATGGACCATTCAGTGCCCCTGCAGTATTCACTTCTGACCAGAATCGTATATGACTCTCAGTTTTGTGCGGGATTACCCTCACTGAGACCTACTATAAGTGGGATGTGGCTTTCTATTGTCTATAATTGTGATTTTTATAACCCAATACATGTTTATAGATAGGCCCTGAGGTTTTATGTCCCTTGGATTCCTGCATACCAAGATAAGCTGATGTTTCCTGGACAAACTCAGGCCCAAAATCACCCTGATTTCCCGCTTTGGGCCGAGAGCGCCCCCTCCTCCATGTTTTAGCTATTTTCACAGCAAGGAGTACCTCTAGGACCATCAAATCCAACATGGATCTTTGCATAGAATATCTCTATGTGATACATGTGCCAATACTTTAGATTTCTGGTCATAAGGTGGAAAAATTATGGGAAAATATGGAAAAATACCTGAAAATTACCATAAAAATAGACATTATTCGCACGTCATGCCAGGACTGATTCTTTAGAGTATATTGAAAGGCCATTGACTCATGTTTTTCTACATTTCTTCATGATTTTTAGAAAGTACACTTTAAAAAAATACGGTGGAGATTATCCTTGTAGTAGCAGATATGCCATTTACAGTACCAGCCTCTAACTAAATACTCACCGTGGAGCCTTCAAAAGTCATCAACGCCTGCTCCCTCTATGCCCTTAACTGGTTACAAACTGTAGATACTACATGATTTTGATATACCTGTGTTATTATGATTAATGTAAAAATAAATAAGACATATCAAATTACTTTGAATTACCCCCAGTGTCTATAAGCTGAAATCAACTTGCGGCCCGGCTGCGGGGACCCTCCGACAATAATATTTTTGTGAATTTCCTCCTTTTTTTTCACATTTCAAGGACCTAGTCATAAATATTCTATGAGATTTTGCAAAAGTAATTATTCTGTAGATAACCAGTGCAAAAACAAATCAATCTGACGGGTTTTTAACTTTTCCATGGTAATAGCCCTTTTGCTTTAGGTCTCAGCGAAGGAAATCCTTTTACTATATATTTTAATATAGCGGAAAACGCAATAACAGCTACCAGGACATTTACAATTTCTGAAAATCACCCTTGACCTAAAAGATACATCTTTCCTACAAAACATTTCCAACCAAAATTAGCTACTCACCACGGAAAATTTGAGCACTGGTCTGTAGCGTAAAACCACCTGAATTCCGCCTGAATTTGCACTGAATAATTTGCATTTTCACTGATCCCCAATCTAGCCTTTGAAAAAAATGTAAACTCACTGAGAATCCCTTTACTATTATTTGATTGAAATTGGCAGACATTCAGCAGCATGTGTACAAGTTTTCATAATATTGGCATCATTTCCAACTTAATTATGGACCATTCAGTGCCCCTGCAGTATTCACTTCTGACCAGAATCGTATATGACTCTCAGTTTTGTGCGGGATTACCCTCACTGAGACCTACTATAAGTGGGATGTGGCTTTCTATTGTCTATAATTGTGATTTTTATAACCCAATACATGTTTATAGATAGGCCCTGAGGTTTTATGTCCCTTGGATTCCTGCATACCAAGATAAGCTGATGTTTCCTGGACAAACTCAGGCCCAAAATCACCCTGATTTCCCGCTTTGGGCCGAGAGCGCCCCCTCCTCCATGTTTTAGCTATTTTCACAGCAAGGAGTACCTCTAGGACCATCAAATCCAACATGGATCTTTGCATAGAATATCTCTATGTGATACATGTGCCAATACTTTAGATTTCTGGTCATAAGGTGGAAAAATTATGGGAAAATATGGAAAAATACCTGAAAATTACCATAAAAATAGACATTATTCGCACGTCATGCCAGGACTGATTCTTTAGAGTATATTGAAAGGCCATTGACTCATGTTTTTCTACATTTCTTCATGATTTTTAGAAAGTACACTTTAAAAAAATACGGTGGAGATTATCCTTGTAGTAGCAGATATGCCATTTACAGTACCAGCCTCTAACTAAATACTCACCGTGGAGCCTTCAAAAGTCATCAACGCCTGCTCCCTCTATGCCCTTAACTGGTTACAAACTGTAGATACTACATGATTTTGATATACCTGTGTTATTATGATTAATGTAAAAATAAATAAGACATATCAAATTACTTTGAATTACCCCCAGTGTCTATAAGCTGAAATCAACTTGCGGCCCGGCTGCGGGGACCCTCCGACAATAATATTTTTGTGAATTTCCTCCTTTTTTTTCACATTTCAAGGACCTAGTCATAAATATTCTATGAGATTTTGCAAAAGTAATTATTCTGTAGATAACCAGTGCAAAAACAAATCAATCTGACGGGTTTTTAACTTTTCCATGGTAATAGCCCTTTTGCTTTAGGTCTCAGCGAAGGAAATCCTTTTACTATATATTTTAATATAGCGGAAAACGCAATAACAGCTACCAGGACATTTACAATTTCTGAAAATCACCCTTGACCTAAAAGATACATCTTTCCTACAAAACATTTCCAACCAAAATTAGCTACTCACCACGGAAAATTTGAGCACTGGTCTGTAGCGTAAAACCACCTGAATTCCGCCTGAATTTGCACTGAATAATTTGCATTTTCACTGATCCCCAATCTAGCCTTTGAAAAAAATGTAAACTCACTGAGAATCCCTTTACTATTATTTGATTGAAATTGGCAGACATTCAGCAGCATGTGTACAAGTTTTCATAATATTGGCATCATTTCCAACTTAATTATGGACCATTCAGTGCCCCTGCAGTATTCACTTCTGACCAGAATCGTATATGACTCTCAGTTTTGTGCGGGATTACCCTCACTGAGACCTACTATAAGTGGGATGTGGCTTTCTATTGTCTATAATTGTGATTTTTATAACCCAATACATGTTTATAGATAGGCCCTGAGGTTTTATGTCCCTTGGATTCCTGCATACCAAGATAAGCTGATGTTTCCTGGACAAACTCAGGCCCAAAATCACCCTGATTTCCCGCTTTGGGCCGAGAGCGCCCCCTCCTCCATGTTTTAGCTATTTTCACAGCAAGGAGTACCTCTAGGACCATCAAATCCAACATGGATCTTTGCATAGAATATCTCTATGTGATACATGTGCCAATACTTTAGATTTCTGGTCATAAGGTGGAAAAATTATGGGAAAATATGGAAAAATACCTGAAAATTACCATAAAAATAGACATTATTCGCACGTCATGCCAGGACTGATTCTTTAGAGTATATTGAAAGGCCATTGACTCATGTTTTTCTACATTTCTTCATGATTTTTAGAAAGTACACTTTAAAAAAATACGGTGGAGATTATCCTTGTAGTAGCAGATATGCCATTTACAGTACCAGCCTCTAACTAAATACTCACCGTGGAGCCTTCAAAAGTCATCAACGCCTGCTCCCTCTATGCCCTTAACTGGTTACAAACTGTAGATACTACATGATTTTGATATACCTGTGTTATTATGATTAATGTAAAAATAAATAAGACATATCAAATTACTTTGAATTACCCCCAGTGTCTATAAGCTGAAATCAACTTGCGGCCCGGCTGCGGGGACCCTCCGACAATAATATTTTTGTGAATTTCCTCCTTTTTTTTCACATTTCAAGGACCTAGTCATAAATATTCTATGAGATTTTGCAAAAGTAATTATTCTGTAGATAACCAGTGCAAAAACAAATCAATCTGACGGGTTTTTAACTTTTCCATGGTAATAGCCCTTTTGCTTTAGGTCTCAGCGAAGGAAATCCTTTTACTATATATTTTAATATAGCGGAAAACGCAATAACAGCTACCAGGACATTTACAATTTCTGAAAATCACCCTTGACCTAAAAGATACATCTTTCCTACAAAACATTTCCAACCAAAATTAGCTACTCACCACGGAAAATTTGAGCACTGGTCTGTAGCGTAAAACCACCTGAATTCCGCCTGAATTTGCACTGAATAATTTGCATTTTCACTGATCCCCAATCTAGCCTTTGAAAAAAATGTAAACTCACTGAGAATCCCTTTACTATTATTTGATTGAAATTGGCAGACATTCAGCAGCATGTGTACAAGTTTTCATAATATTGGCATCATTTCCAACTTAATTATGGACCATTCAGTGCCCCTGCAGTATTCACTTCTGACCAGAATCGTATATGACTCTCAGTTTTGTGCGGGATTACCCTCACTGAGACCTACTATAAGTGGGATGTGGCTTTCTATTGTCTATAATTGTGATTTTTATAACCCAATACATGTTTATAGATAGGCCCTGAGGTTTTATGTCCCTTGGATTCCTGCATACCAAGATAAGCTGATGTTTCCTGGACAAACTCAGGCCCAAAATCACCCTGATTTCCCGCTTTGGGCCGAGAGCGCCCCCTCCTCCATGTTTTAGCTATTTTCACAGCAAGGAGTACCTCTAGGACCATCAAATCCAACATGGATCTTTGCATAGAATATCTCTATGTGATACATGTGCCAATACTTTAGATTTCTGGTCATAAGGTGGAAAAATTATGGGAAAATATGGAAAAATACCTGAAAATTACCATAAAAATAGACATTATTCGCACGTCATGCCAGGACTGATTCTTTAGAGTATATTGAAAGGCCATTGACTCATGTTTTTCTACATTTCTTCATGATTTTTAGAAAGTACACTTTAAAAAAATACGGTGGAGATTATCCTTGTAGTAGCAGATATGCCATTTACAGTACCAGCCTCTAACTAAATACTCACCGTGGAGCCTTCAAAAGTCATCAACGCCTGCTCCCTCTATGCCCTTAACTGGTTACAAACTGTAGATACTACATGATTTTGATATACCTGTGTTATTATGATTAATGTAAAAATAAATAAGACATATCAAATTACTTTGAATTACCCCCAGTGTCTATAAGCTGAAATCAACTTGCGGCCCGGCTGCGGGGACCCTCCGACAATAATATTTTTGTGAATTTCCTCCTTTTTTTTCACATTTCAAGGACCTAGTCATAAATATTCTATGAGATTTTGCAAAAGTAATTATTCTGTAGATAACCAGTGCAAAAACAAATCAATCTGACGGGTTTTTAACTTTTCCATGGTAATAGCCCTTTTGCTTTAGGTCTCAGCGAAGGAAATCCTTTTACTATATATTTTAATATAGCGGAAAACGCAATAACAGCTACCAGGACATTTACAATTTCTGAAAATCACCCTTGACCTAAAAGATACATCTTTCCTACAAAACATTTCCAACCAAAATTAGCTACTCACCACGGAAAATTTGAGCACTGGTCTGTAGCGTAAAACCACCTGAATTCCGCCTGAATTTGCACTGAATAATTTGCATTTTCACTGATCCCCAATCTAGCCTTTGAAAAAAATGTAAACTCACTGAGAATCCCTTTACTATTATTTGATTGAAATTGGCAGACATTCAGCAGCATGTGTACAAGTTTTCATAATATTGGCATCATTTCCAACTTAATTATGGACCATTCAGTGCCCCTGCAGTATTCACTTCTGACCAGAATCGTATATGACTCTCAGTTTTGTGCGGGATTACCCTCACTGAGACCTACTATAAGTGGGATGTGGCTTTCTATTGTCTATAATTGTGATTTTTATAACCCAATACATGTTTATAGATAGGCCCTGAGGTTTTATGTCCCTTGGATTCCTGCATACCAAGATAAGCTGATGTTTCCTGGACAAACTCAGGCCCAAAATCACCCTGATTTCCCGCTTTGGGCCGAGAGCGCCCCCTCCTCCATGTTTTAGCTATTTTCACAGCAAGGAGTACCTCTAGGACCATCAAATCCAACATGGATCTTTGCATAGAATATCTCTATGTGATACATGTGCCAATACTTTAGATTTCTGGTCATAAGGTGGAAAAATTATGGGAAAATATGGAAAAATACCTGAAAATTACCATAAAAATAGACATTATTCGCACGTCATGCCAGGACTGATTCTTTAGAGTATATTGAAAGGCCATTGACTCATGTTTTTCTACATTTCTTCATGATTTTTAGAAAGTACACTTTAAAAAAATACGGTGGAGATTATCCTTGTAGTAGCAGATATGCCATTTACAGTACCAGCCTCTAACTAAATACTCACCGTGGAGCCTTCAAAAGTCATCAACGCCTGCTCCCTCTATGCCCTTAACTGGTTACAAACTGTAGATACTACATGATTTTGATATACCTGTGTTATTATGATTAATGTAAAAATAAATAAGACATATCAAATTACTTTGAATTACCCCCAGTGTCTATAAGCTGAAATCAACTTGCGGCCCGGCTGCGGGGACCCTCCGACAATAATATTTTTGTGAATTTCCTCCTTTTTTTTCACATTTCAAGGACCTAGTCATAAATATTCTATGAGATTTTGCAAAAGTAATTATTCTGTAGATAACCAGTGCAAAAACAAATCAATCTGACGGGTTTTTAACTTTTCCATGGTAATAGCCCTTTTGCTTTAGGTCTCAGCGAAGGAAATCCTTTTACTATATATTTTAATATAGCGGAAAACGCAATAACAGCTACCAGGACATTTACAATTTCTGAAAATCACCCTTGACCTAAAAGATACATCTTTCCTACAAAACATTTCCAACCAAAATTAGCTACTCACCACGGAAAATTTGAGCACTGGTCTGTAGCGTAAAACCACCTGAATTCCGCCTGAATTTGCACTGAATAATTTGCATTTTCACTGATCCCCAATCTAGCCTTTGAAAAAAATGTAAACTCACTGAGAATCCCTTTACTATTATTTGATTGAAATTGGCAGACATTCAGCAGCATGTGTACAAGTTTTCATAATATTGGCATCATTTCCAACTTAATTATGGACCATTCAGTGCCCCTGCAGTATTCACTTCTGACCAGAATCGTATATGACTCTCAGTTTTGTGCGGGATTACCCTCACTGAGACCATTTGGAGAATGTGGAGCCCAAGCGGATATCCGGTTTCGCTGGTACCCATCAGAAATTTATAGAATAGTACTAAACAGGAAGTAACCAGCTAAATTATTTTCTCCACATTCTCCAAATGTGGAGCCACGCGAAAGTGCCCCAACAAACTTTGTTCCTCGTCTTTTTGTTAGTTCTGGATTCTCCTACCTCGGATATCTCAGTCCCACGGTGCCCTGCCCCCCAATAGAGGCAGACTTGGTGAGGATTGTACCAGGAAAGTCGTCAACATGGCGGAGTTAGCGGAGACGGAGGACAGGGAGGGTCGCTTCCCGGAGCAGGGTCGGGTCAAAAACGGTGAGTGACAAGTGACAAGGCAGTCACTATGTTATTATTTATGGCCTCAAAACGGCAGAATCATGAGAATGTGTATTGTCAAAATAGCCAAACTGTGATATTATTCATTTTGCAGTGAAGGTACCTCGCACAAGCCCCTCCTGTTCTGTGAAAGCTGTAGAAAAGGGGCTGTAGCCACTGACACTGCAGTGTCAGTGTGTAGATCTAGATCTGTGGGAGGGGGGGGGGGGGGGGTAGAAAATGTTCACAAACTGATCTCTTTACCATATGCTCTTTACAGTTGCAATCTCACCTACCGGTATTATCGCCCGTGGCGGTCTGAGTTTCCGGTATAGCACTCAGCTGCACTGCCCTGGGCACACCTCTTATCTAAGGGAGTGATCTTTTTTTTTTTAACAACAGGGGGGGGGGGGGCAAAGCAATTTGGACCCCTGGACCGGGGGGGGGATGAAAAAATTTGGACCCCTTGACTGGGTGGGGCAAAAAATTTAACCTGTTTTGAGCCAAAAAGCCTGCGCGTTACTATGCCTCAAAGGGCCTGCTTGCACGCCGATTTTCGAGCCGTAAGTGGGGGCGTAAAAAAGTTCGAACCCACACCCCCACCCCCTGTTGTTAAAAAAAGATCACGCCCTAAGTACCGCAAAACAACTTTAGGTAGTGATCATAGATAGCCTGGGAGCAGGCTGTCATTCCACCCCAATACTCAAATTTAAATCCCCTCTGTCAAGTATAGATGTTAATCAAGCAGAAGCCCCCAGATGATTTCATTACCTCTTTGATCTCGATAAAATCTGTCATGGACAACTTTGGCATCATTATCACAGCTGGGGATCTGCTCAAAAATAATAACGCATGGTTGGATGACCTACGCGCGCTATGCATGAAATGACGTAATTCCTCGGTGGTGTGGGGAATCCGTCCACATCGTGGTGCAAACAAATAGCAGTTACAACATAAAGCGTAAAAAAGTTAGATAAAACGCTAAGGATTAACCTGGGATAGTTATTTCCGCTGGATGCTGGATAATACTGGAGTTATTACCAAATGAATAGGCCGGCCACTCGGAGCCTAGTGAAGAACATCATGGCCGCCACCCAAGAAAGTTTCGAGGAGGTCGTCTTCCCGGCCAACCAACAATCTACTGACACACCTGAGCTAAGCAAACTGGATACTCTCATAAATGAGGTAGGCCTAATGAGAATCGACATGTCTGCACTAAGAGAATTAATGGTTACAGTCAAGGAAACCAATGAATTAGCTAAAACAACTGCATCTGGGCTGACAGCCCTTAAGGAGCGCGTCGACGAGATTGAGGTGTCAATCACGGACTCCAAGTCTGAAGTCACACTCATCCAAGGTAAAGTCATCTCCTTGGACTTGGAAGTTAAACAACAAAAGAAAACAATTGGGGATCTGGAGGAATTTGCAAATACCACCCAAAAAGACATCTCCTCCATTCAAAGTGAATTCATGGACAATGACGCCGCCCTCTTCCAACTTGACACCAAGTTCAAGAACTTACAAAAAGTCGTCACGTCCTTGGTGTCACAAAACAAAAACATTGAGGCGCTCATTGAATCCGGAGTAGAGAACAGAGTACAGGAGAGACTTGATAGAGAAGTAAGAAAAAACAATATTGTTATTGAGAACATAACGGAATTTGAAGGCCAGAACTTAAAAAAGGGAGTTCTGGACATGCTCCGTTACATGGGCATCCAGGCAACCGACGCTGACATCCAATCCGCCCATAGGGTGGGACGGCAGGGAAGAGGGCCTAGGAATGTGGTGGTCACATTCGCCAAGAGAGCAACAAGAGACTGTGTCCTACAAAACAGGAATCTATTGAAAGGGAGAAATGCGGGTAGAGAATACCAAGAGCTGTGGATCAATGCCGATCTCACCGAAGAACTGAAGGATCACCAACTCCTCCTCCGGGGGGTGGGTGACAACGCCACAGATCTGGGAGCAGACGTTAGTTTTCTGGGGGAGTCCATTATAATTAATGGGATCAAATATGATAAGGATCAACTAAACAGCCTGCCAGAACGCTTCTCTGTTCACAACTCATTTACCCGCACCATGAAGCAAGGGGTGGGATTTATGGGTAAAAATTCAGTGTTGTCCAACTGGCACCCTTCTCCGTTCAAACTAGATGACGAGAATTGGTCGTGCGTTGAACAGTTCTACATGGTGAAAAAAGCGCTGTTCCATGGCAAAAAAGACCTTGCCAAGCTGCTGAAGGCTGAAGAAAATCCCCGAGTATTGAAACGCCTGGGAGACTCATACCCCCAGCACCGAGATTGGGTCCATAAAGAGAGTCTCCCCACCATCAAAGCTGGCTGCCGAGCAAAGTTCAGACAGAATGCAGATGAGCGCCATGTTTTGGTCGCCACCGCTGACTCAAAATTGATGGAGTGTACCAGATGTCTTCGTTATTCTGTGGGCCACACCATATTCTCCCTCCAACTCAGGCAGGGTACAGCTAACCTTAAAGGCAAAAACGAGACAGGACGGATACTGGAGGAAATTAGGGCGGAGATGGTCCAGTTTGAGATGGACTTGGCTATGAAAGAGGCTCTGGCGGAGGAGGCTAGAACGGCTGAGATGGACGCGTTAATAGCGGACACTGACAGCGGCCTATAAGCCTACGCGCCGCCTACAACTCAACGCGCCACCCACGCGCTTAAGCGTGCCAGACGACCTAGTTTCTGCCCACCGACTGACCCCGCCGCGTGCCTGGTGGCGCCCGCCTACCAGGCACGCGCCACCCCACCACGTGGCGCGTCCCTGTCACTCCGGAGCCACGCCCCCTTAACGTCAGCCAATGGGGGACCGCCCACGGGACAGCGCCCACCCCGCCACCCAATCAGCGCCTGGGGCGGCGTTGACCACAGGCCGGCGCCCTACTTAAGGAGTGGTTTGGACTGGACGCCCCTGTCTTCTTCAAATATTCTCTTCGCTGTCACGCAGCTGCATCATGAAACTAATAAGGATCTACGCGGATCGGAGAGGAAAAGATCTGGAGCACGCTCTATCTATGACCTTCGAACCAACCCACTTGTTTACAGTCCATGTTGACCAAACAGCCACTTTGTTCGACCTCACCAAACTGGCCATAGACGAGCGGCCCAACAAGCCTTCTGATGCCATAGTAATTATGGGTGGGTTCAACGATCTAGTGCACTGGTTGGAGTTGAGTCGACACTTCCCTCCTGTGGACGTATACCCAAAGAGCGGCTCATCCTACAACCTTAGGGTTATGGGTACACGTGCCATCTTACGTAGCAGCCACTATGCAGCCCAGCATGGAGGAGATGTTAAATTAGTATTCTCCCCCATCGTTGGAGCCAGGATTCACCGCTTCCCTCCAGGGCTTGGATACACCAGAGTCCACTACCAGGAAGTCCTGGACAACGCAGTCCTGGTCTTTAATAAAAGGATCAGGTATGCAAACGGAGCACGGGGAGTCCCAACCCCCCCTCTCCAGAGGCTCATACACTACCACAGCGAAGGAGAGTGGAAGCACCTGTACGCACATCTAGGCCACTATATTGACCCCACCCCTGCCTGTCTGATTATTTGGGCTGAGCAGTTGATGGGACTTGCGGGTCAACTTGACCACTGCCAGGGTCAAGTGGTTGCTAAGGAGCTACAGGACAACGACCAGCCCCCAGCAGTAGCTGATGACGACTCCGCCCCTCAAGTGACTGAGAGGCAGTAAGCCACCTGCACGGGAGATCCTGGGCGGCTGAGCAACCCTGGAGCAGCTCAGGCCGCCACCACCAGTACTGAGGCTTGTTGCAGGTAACAGGCTCTAAGGCATACATGGATTACGATATGTATACAGGCACACACATAACCTTATAAAGGACACCTACAGGCCTATGATATATTGACATGCATTGGATTACGATATGTATACATGTACACACATAACCTTATAAAGGACACCTACAGGCCTATCCTATATTGACATGCATTGGATCACGATATGTACTCACAGCCATATAAAAGGCCACCTGTAGGCCTACCCTATATTGACTCCTCCCATCTAGAGATTTATATTACTAGCATTTAACAGCTACAAGGATAAACTGCCCATGTTCTATACTGTCTATATGATAACAAAACGAGAACTGCAGTTACTGACTGTCCATGGATTAACTGCTGGAATGACAGAGAGAGCTCCATGCATTAACTGCTGAAGTGACAGAGACCCCTACCGACTACGGCATAGCAAGGACCCTGGGTTCACAGTACACTAGACAATATTGCATGTGTTGTATACCATTTATAAAAAGTACCGGTAATAGTAATGCATTAAGCAATACAGCTATTGGACAGAACTAAGAACTGTACCGGTATAATTAGTTTAAGAAGTGACTGTTATACGAACACTAGGCCTATGGCCCTGTTAGTATAGTTTTAAGGTTGTATTCATAAGTATAAAGATTAGCCTCAGGGCCAGATGATAACGTTTGCGCCACCTCTCCCCCTTCCCCACACCCCCCGCCCCTACTATATAATCAGGCTACTCCGGCCTACATTACTGTCTGCATAACACTGTAATTGATATGTTTGTATCACTGTACTATGATTTTCACATATGTCCGATTGTGTGGTTAGTGGTTGAAAAAGGTGGAGTAGAGACGGAAAGGTTGGGGGTTGCTGTCCTATACAGAGTAAGGGAAGTTACAGCGTACAATAAAATTCACGGGTGAGTTAATTAGGGATAAAGGGCTATTATTGTTCTTCTGGAACATACATAGCTTACCTGGGAAAATCGAGGATGTACGAATTTTTTCATATCAAAGGGCACCAGATGTCCTATCCTTTTCTGAGACCTGGCTTAAAACTAAACACCAGGACATAGACCACGACCTAGACCGTCTCACTCTACACAGGTTAGACAGACCAGACAATATTGATCATGCGGGGGGAATTTGTATGTATGTTCGGGACACTATTGCCCATGTTAGATTAAAACAAGATGTATTTAATATCATGTCGCCTCACTGTGAATTAATGGGAATAAAACTTATTCGTAAAGGTTGTAAACCGGAATTCATATTTAATATCTATAGGCCGCCAGGAGGTAGAGAGGCTGAGTTTGCATTAGTAGTCTCGACAGCTCTGAGTGAAGCCAGGAAAATGTATAAGAATAGTATAATAACAATAGGAGGTGACTTCAATATCCATCTCTCTTCTGCTTCTCTCAGTGACACCGTCATGGACGGAGTTTGTAAAACTTTCATGCTAGACGCTCACATTGATGAGCCTACAAGGCCCTTTTATCATCCGACCAATGTTTTGGACCAGATATTTACAGATTATACAATAGTAGCTGCCGCTGGCACTATAAACAACAATATTTCTGATCATGTACCGGTTTTTATAAGGTTAAAAAAGGCTCGTAACCCCACCCTAAAAGAAACCTTTGAGGGTAGGTCTTACTCTGGCCTAGATAGAGCCAAGATAAACACTGAGTTAATGAAAGGTGACTGGGAGTTTTTTACCTCTCTTACTGATGTGGATCAAGCTTGGGATTATATGCAAAATATCATAGAGAACATGGTTGAAAAGCTACATCCTGTAAAAACATTTAAAGTGCGGCAGAACAGACCTCTATGGCTCACTGCTGAGTTACTGGAATTGTATAGGGACCGAGATGCAATGTTTGTTATAGCTAGGCGGTCAGGAAATGATATTGATAAAAACCGTGCTAAGGCATACAGGAACCTAGCAAACGGAGCAACGCGTAGAGCTAAGGGTAATTATGTGCGTTCCCAGTTACAGAAATACCGTAACGACCCCAAGAAGTTCTGGGAAAAGGTGGCCGAGGTATTACCCAAGAGGAAGTCTCGTAGATGGATTGCAATGCTGGACCAAGACGATACCCCCATTCCCTCTGAGGAATCGGCAGAATTAATTAATAAATTCTTTTCCCAAATTGGAAATGATTTGGCAGCTCAGCTCCCCCCCCTCCCCCCCCTAGTGAATGAACCTATTCCCCCCCAACTGAAGGACAAATTTTCCTTTAGCATAATCTCTAAGCAAGATATAGTTAAGGAGATAAACTCCATTGACATTTTTAAATCCTCCGGCCTCCCCTCCATCCCCTCGAGGCTTCTGAAAGAATCACTCTTAATACTCCAGATTCAGTTTACACACCTGGTAAATCTATCTATTGTAAAGGATGTTTTCCCGGCTGGTTGGAAGCGTGGCACCATTGTTCCTATCCCTAAAATAGTCAATGCTGCCACCCCTTCAGACCTCCGGCCTATCACATTACTACCGGTACCCGGTAAAATCTTGGAAAGATGTATACACGCCCAATTGTACCCCTACTTGGAGACAAACAATCTCTTAACTAATAGTCAAAACGGATTTAGAAGATCACACTCCACCCAAGACACTGTCTTTCAGGTTCTAAATACGGTACACCAGGGCCAAGTTGATAAAAAGTATTCGGGTATTGTTTTCCTCGATTTCAAAAAGGCTTTCGATTCTTTAGATCACTCTGTACTAATAAATAAGTTAAAGGCCCTTGGATTGTGCGATAATACTGTAGCATGGTTCAAAAGTTATCTCTCAGGTAGAACCCAGAGGACATGTTGTAATGGATCGACCTCCAGCTATCTCCCTGTCACCTATGGGATAGCTCAGGGGTCCATCCTCGGTCCTCTTTTATTCATAATTTACGTCAATTCTATGCCTAATCTAAATATCACCTCAGAAATAAAATTGTACGCAGATGACACGCTTATTGTACATACTGCAAATACTGTGGAAGAGTTGAACAATGTACTACAGGCGGACCTCCAAGTGATACATGAGTGGTGTAACGCGAATTCTCTGACTATAAACGCCGACAAGTCCAAACAAATGCTTGTTAATCCTAAGGACGGAGCTCGGCTTAATCTTAGTATAGGGGACACTGTACTTGAGTCAGTTACAGAATATAAATATCTAGGTATCACCTTGGACTTAGACACCTCCTTTTCTCCTTTGTATAAGTGTATGTTACAATCAATTCGCCATAAACTATGGATTGTAATGCAGATACGAAAATATGTAGATAGGTATACTGCTGTTAAGATACTCAAATCTATGGTTATGCCATACTTTGATTACGGCCTAGCCTTTACAACTGGTTTACCAGCCCCCTGTCTTCAAAAATTTCATGTTTGTTATAATACAGGCATTAGATTGTGTATGGAGGTCAAGGACCCCAGGGAAATACCTGTCAAAACTCTGTATAGTACCGTAGAAATGCTGCCCATTGATCTGAGGAGAATCTATTTACAAGTAACGATGTGTCGTAGACTGGTATTCGGTGGGAAGTTGACAATTAAACCTTATTCTGGAACTCGTTCTACAGAGGCTCCCTACATCGAAAGGACCATGCCTAAATCTGCCGGCTTAATTAAAAGTCCAATCTATCAAGCCTTCTCCCAGTGGAATGACTTAGACCCTCAACTCCGCTGGGAGGAGAAAAACTCTTTTAAAAATAAAGTTAAAGCTAGATTAATAAATTACTTCCAACACCACTGGAGACCAGACACATTGAATGCTATATATCAGGGCAAAAGTATTATATCTGATCCGTTACCTGTACCCGTTCAGGTCCACCAGAACTAGGTACTAAGGTATGTGTTTATACAGTGACAGACAATCATTGACAAGGATGTAAATCCTCCGTTAGGTTTGAGAAACCTACCTGTGGATAGCTCCCCTTTCCAGACCCTATCTCTCCTCCCTAGTAAGCTTACCCACCCTCCGGACAATGTGTTATTAGCTTCTTTTATTTTACCAAGATGACCAATGTATAGAGGTGCGCAAGGTATTATCATGATAAAATGTGTATTAGAGTGCAGCTTCGGCATTTAATGTAGGGTCCGAACCTTAGCGCACTGATAGAAAACCCTCCTAGACGTGTGATGTAGGAAGATCAACGGAAACGATGAATGTACTCAAGTCTAGGAAAAATAAAAACATATTGAACTTGAACTTGAACTTGAACTTGTATAATAGAATTGCTGTTTCTGAGAGCTCTACTGTGAATATCACCTGTATCAAAAATATGACTGGCAGAGGCTCCATGACTGTAACAGGGGGCCAGGTGGGCGGCATGTCAATACCGCTATCATGGAGAGGTCATTGACATTATTGAGCGAACTACAGCAGTCAATAACGTTTTGTCCCGCCCCACTTGACCCCATTCTACGGTTCACTTATTAGTTAAAAAAAGAGAACAGTTTTGAACTACCTTATATACATGTACTGCTATTTTTGTTATCTCATATTTTAACCCTAGGAGGGGATAAAAACTTTTATGTGGGATGCCCCCACCTCCCTTCCCCTGTAACTAATAAGTGAACCGTAGAGTCCCACATAAAAGTTTTTATCCCCTCCTAGGGTTAAAATATGAGATTAAAAAGATAGCAGTATAAGGTAGTTCAAAACTGTTCCTTTTTTTTATATTGCTTTTTTTATTGACCTTAAATTGTCATTCAGACTTCGCATAACTTTCTCATGTTTCTGATGGCAGTGGGATCACGCTATATATAATATTGGTGAGATTTAAGACCAGTGCACACTACCCCCCCTCCCCCCCCCCCCCCCCACACACACACCATGCATGTTTACTGCAGCCCTCACGTGTAGCTTACATCTAGACATAGACATGGACGTCAGCACGTGGGGGGAGGGGTATGAATAGGGGGAGTGCCCATGATTTCAAATGGAGAAACAACGTTATTATGCTTAAGTTCCGGTACTAGAAATAAACATAATACATGAAAGAGACACAGAGATCCACTCTAATGAGTCTGAATTCCTGGTTTCTCTACTTGTGGTACCTTGGATCATGTGACATGATCTAAGGTACCACTCGTGGAGAAACCTGTTTTTCAGACAGCTCATCGTGGACCTCTGTCCTTTTATCCAACAACAACGGAAGAAGATGGGGGGGGGGGGTTAAAAACAGAGAGGTGCAAACTACTGTAAAACCCCGCTTATAAGCCGACCTCGCGTATAAGGCGCCCCTAGCTTTGGAAAATCATATATAAGCCTAACAGGGGATATGACCATGGCTACTGTAGGGAGTGGTCATTTTTTAACAACAGGAGGGGATGGATTTTCATGGGAGCGGGTCGAAAATTTTTTGGTCCCCCCCTCAGGCAAGTTAAAATTGAGCGCGGCCGACCCCTTTGAGCTATAGTATAGTCACGCGCAGGCTTTTTCACTTAAAAGGGGTGCAATATTTTGGGTCCCCCTCAAGAGGGATCCAAATTCTTTTGGTCCCCCCACCACCAAATCCACCAATCCCCCCTCCCATGTTGTTAAAAAATGACCACTCCCTTGGCACAGTAGTGTAGGACGGTATATAATAAATGATGACTCCCTGTGTCGTGATGAGTGGTTGGTTGGCTGGGTCAGAGTGGGGGGGGGGGGGGGGGGGTGTAGGTCTGTGTGTGTGTGGGGGGGGGGGGGGGGGGGTGTACATAGACGACATACCGATGTGCTGATTGGTTTACCGTTAACATGCACCCTGTGCCAATCACAGACAGGAAAAACTATATCATCATAATGGATTAAAGAGAAAAATATTTTTATACATTTTATATATATTTTTATTTTTAGGGAGTGCTAATTTTTTAACAACAGGGGGGGACGGTGAGATTTCACGCGGAGCGTGCAACATTTTTTCACCCCCCCCTAGAGAGGTTGAAATTCCCCCCCCCCCCCCCCCCCGGCAGACCGAAAATCGCGCGCGTTCGCGCCCCTTTGTAGCATAGTAACGCGCGGGCTTTTTCCCTCAAAACAGGGTCCAAATATTTTACCCCCCCCCCCCTGTTGTTAAAAAATGAGCACTCCCTTAATACAATATAACATAGACACATAGACACTCGTGGGGGCTGGGGCATATCTTACTCAGCCTGCGGCTTTGAGGGACATAGCCCCAGTCCCCACTGGTGATATACAACAGAGACGGTATCAATGGGCGTTGGCATTTGTGTTTACTTTTTTATTTGAAGCCATTTAATGAAGGAGACCACCTTTTCCTAAACACATTGAATACTGCCACATTGTATCCAATGGGGCACATTGAATGCGGCGCTTTGGTGCTTAAGCATAGGAAATCTTGTGTTCCAAAAGAATAACGTAGTATACGCACAAGGGGTGGGTCTTAATATATTACTTTCTCCAGAATCTGTAAGTGTTGGGTGGTCGTCATGATGCATGAATGCAGCCATGGTGAGAAGGCTCCTGGGTCGTGTACCAACACTGTATGGTCAGCGCTATGGCACTAGCGAGTTACTCACCAGGGTGCAAGGGAATACATGCATTGTGGCATGATGCGGCCCTTAAAGGGTTAAGAATAGCCAAGCCATCTCTTGACTTACGTGTGTTGACAATCCCGACTACTAGAGATGTTGATGATGTTTACTTAGAACTCTCCCTTAGAGGTAGGAATCAACACCAGGGACCACTTGTAGTGTCATCATGGTAAGGCGGGGGGGGGTGGGGGGGGGGGGTATTATGATGTTTGATTTCCAGATTTAGTTTGAGCTGTCGCTGATGACATAGCCCCCTAGTTACTTAGCTAGTGATTTACAACCGCCTCCCTCCCTGCAGACAAAAAAAGTGTTAAGCCCCCCCCCCCCCCCCCCCCCCCCCCCCAAAAAAAAAGTTGTGTTCCGGTATCCCGACCGACCCTCCGTTTTTGGGGCCGACCCTAATTTTTTCAGGACATTTTTGTGTTTTTTTTGTTATTTTTTTAGGACATTTTTGGTGTTTTTTCCACTAAAATTCACCTTTTTACAAAAAAAAAATCCGACCTACCGACCCTCTTTTTTTGGGCCATGTTACCGGAACACAACTTGGCCCACAACTTTCTTTTTTTTAGGCCTAAATACATGATAGGGGATGGGAGGAACAAAGTCAGATATCGGCCGTCGGA